>LPNX010906694.1:528946-595296 GCA_001517045.1 Pseudotsuga menziesii | reverse complement strand
TTGAAGAAGAAACAAGATCAACTTCCCCATCACCACTTGAGCTTCATGAAGTTGGTCCAAGCAAGAAGGAAGAAGATGAGGAGGTTCATTTGCAAGAGGCTCATTTTCTCGAGGGGTCCTTAAAGATGAATGAAAACAAGCTCCAAGAGTCCCTTATCATACTCCATGACACTTGAGCATTAGTGTCAAATTCTTGTTGGAGAGCTACTTCATTGGAGGAAACATCCTTCCTTGAAGACATGGAGAAGATTCAAAGAGCAATGTGCCACATTAAAGGTAATTTCATGTCTTTTATTTTTGATAGAAACCATTTGTTTGAGCTTAATGAATTTCTACATGATTAATACTTGAATAATAATGAGGATAATCATAAGCTCACAATTCAAAATGAGCAACTTCTTGAAAAGCTGCAAGATACTTGTTTTTCCTCCTATGTTTTAGATTGTCAAATGGTAGATTGTTCGGAGGATTCTCATGACATGGTGGATCATGATAAATGTGGAAATTTGAATGTTCTTGATGTATTTGAAGATGAACTTGAAGAGATACAAACACTTGATGTGGTGGAATAGGAACTTGAATTGTCTCTTGATGAAGGTTATGCAATTTTTAAAGAAGAGCATGATTCCTATACATTGGAACCAATATATGACAAAGGTTTCACACTTTTGAAGGAGTTGCATGATACTACCATATATGGATCCTTCCCATGATGAAAATTCTGCACCTTTTTATCATTTGGTTGAGTTAGTTCATTCTCCTACATCCTACAATTCCATATTTTGCAGCATTAGTCTCAATGAAGTATGGGTGAAAGGGTTCTTTTTTATGGGACCACATGAGGAGTATGGAACTCCTAGATTTACTTTTTATGATGACATGGTTGGAGTACATTCTTATTCACATTTTCATCAACATCCTTTTTTACTTTATGACGATGCACATCTACATGGATGCACCTATGATATGCATTTGAGTCACTTGAAGACTCATCGTTTTTCTTGCTCAACACTTGGTTCATTTGATGTTGGAGGAACTTCATCCAACACTGGGGTGAATAGATTTATGATTGGAGAACATTTTTGTTGCCAACCACATACTTTGTTATATCCTTATGATTCTCTCATTCATGGATGTATGGGTGAGACTTCTTTGAGTCATTTGAAGTCTCCTTGTTTTTTTTTGCTCATTATTTGGTTCAGATTTTAGTGGAGATTCTTCATTCACTCCTTGGATGAAAGAATACATGGATGAATATTTTGATGCATATCACATCCTTTTGGAGCAGCATTATTGGAGGTATAAGCACTTTCATGATTTTTTGATGAGGCCCTTCCTTAATGTACATTTTTATTATGTTGTTATGTAATTTGATGATAAATATTATGTACTCATGATGTTTGGAAGAATGCTCACAAGAAAATGGGATCCCATAATTCTCTTTCCTAATTGTATGGGTTGGAGAGCACTCCTAATTGTTGGGGTGCAATACAAGCAATGGGACCTTGGGAAAGCTTTTAGTCCCATTGATTTCAATTTTTTTGGGAAACAAGCAGTATGGGAGATGGATTCCCCACTTAATAAATTGATTTTAATCAGTGTAGTGCAACAACAAGCATGGTGGTTCCTCTCTAAAATATTCATGGAATCTCAAAGACTCAAAGTTGGGAAACTCAGTGACAACTTCAAAGAATCATACAGAAAGCAGGTTCTTCAACACCCATGTTTGAAATTGCTTGAGGACAAGAAATATTGTTAAGGGAGGATTTGTCATGTCCCAAAATTTTCATTGGGTCACAATGGCCTAATCACATTTTCCATATTCATGAAATTTTGTCAAATTGATGCTAAGGGTCAAATAATTGCCAAGGAGGAAAATTACTAGTTTCCTAGGTTGGGGGTGGAAGCTTTGGGATTTGGAATAAGGGGGACAATAAATGATGTTCAGACATTAGAATGGAATAAATATTTAATAATGTAGCTTAATAAATAAATACAAGAGAAAATTGAAGTGGTAATGGAGCATGGAGACACATGGAGACTATGGGGCCCACACAAGCTAGAATTTATGTGCCACATGGTATCCTCCTCTTGCAATTTCGAATCCATGGGAAGCCTAAATGTTCTTATATGAGTTATAAGAATAATACACTTGGACATATGCATTATAGGTCGAGTTTGCAAGGAAATTTAACTTACATGGGAGAGGAAGAGTCATTTTGGAGCTAGTGAGACACTTGGACTATATTCCCTAGCTCTATGACAACAATGATGAAGATGCTATGAAACATATGAAAAAAATCAGATATTAAGGGTGGTATATGACATATATGACATGTAAGGTTGAAATAGAGTATCCAAGAGGGCGTTCATGTGAGTTGGGGAAGCTCAATGGGTTCCTACTCAAATTGGGAGAGGATGGAAGGCTAGGAAAGGGAGGACACATGGAAAATCTTGAGCCCACACCAAAATTCGAATTGTCTTGAGTTTGTGGATGGATTAGTAACCTTAGAAGGACAAGTATGTTTATAAAATACATGATTCAACTAAGAGAATAGCTTTTTTTTTCATTTGAGAAATTGTCATTTGTGAATTGTGAGAGCTAGTGGATAACTAATTTTCTTGCCTTAGCCAATTTCAAGGGTGAAAGATTCATATTTAATTTGGTGTTTGGAGAGGCCACTTAGGTATTTAATGGAGATGTATTTGCAAGTTTAATATACAGATCAGCTTGTGGTTCCTTCTATTTCAACACTTTCTATCAACCATTTCTAGTTTTTATGGCATATTCTGGCTCATGGAGGGATTGCACTTTGGGTGAGCTATTGATTTCTTTGGAGAATATTTCAATGCCCCATTATTTTATGTTCTGATTTAAATTCTCTATATTTCAAGTTCAGAATACTCTCAGGTCGAAATACTGAAATATTTCATGTAAAAATTCCAATCAATGAAGAAATAGTGCCATTTCCCCACTATCTTGTTGTGAACCAACGCAATGTTGATGGATTCGAATGGATAAGTAAAATAATGATGGATTATGGATAAATGGAATGTCGTTTCTGTATTTAAAAGTTGAGAATACTCTTAAGTTGAAATACCCAAAATATTTCATGTATAAATGTTAAACAATGAAGAAACAGTGTCATTTCCCAACTACCTTGTTGTGAACCAATATAATGTTGATAGATTCGAATGGATAAGTAAAATACCAATGGTTTATGGATGAATGTACTGTTATCTATGGATTATATGAGTTTAGCGTTCATTACATAATCATTTGGAGCTATTTTGTTGAGTTTCATAGCATTTGGAGAAGTTTGCCTATCATTTCCCTCAAGGTTGAAACTAGTCTTTTTGCATCTGATTTAAGGAAGTTATAGAAGACACTAAAAGTTGAATAGTGATGCATATGAATTAATATTTATTTCCTTTACATGTCCCCTACTTACATTCAGAAATTCGAGTTGACTTGAGTGCATTTGGGAAGCCATTTTCAGTATTCATTATGGGGGAGTCAGAACCCCAAATTACTAGTCAAAACTCCTACCTCGACCAGAATCTTAAACAAGTTTGAAGAAGCATTTAGAGGGTCATAAATCTTGTACATGAACATAATATACCTTAATATCAGTCATATACCTTCTGTGAATATTTGGGAGCATTTGGACCAATTTGGAGACCTAGACATCAATATTTTTGCATCTGTTTAGTTATGTTTATTCCCAACATCACTCTCACTTTGTCACCAGACTTCCACCATTGAGAAACAAACCCCCCCCCAAGGAAAACCTGCATACTGTAAGACCTATTCCCTATCTCAAGGGATTCTTTTCCATTTCCTCCCTGTGGTTCACGCAGGAGATCACCCAATCGCGGATGCTTCCAGGCCACATTGATTGGATCCTCTGAGCAAGGATGCACCTTCCTTGATTCTCTCTCTCCCCTCTGAGATATTTTGAACCCTTTTCCCCCCTCCTCTCATGGAAGAGGATCTCCTTTATTTCCACCCCATGGAGGAAATACTCCACCTTCTTCTCCCTCTTTGGGAAAGGGTCACATAGAATCTTAATATTCCCACGTGAGACAAATATCTCCAAAATATATTCAACATTCCCCCCCTCAAAGAAACAATGAACAAAATGTGATGGCATCACCTAAACTCGACCTACCTATCATGGCAAGCTTGAATCTCCTAGATATAACAAAACTAATCAATGACCCCATATCTCATGATGCAACATGGCCAGTCATGCCTAAAAAACTCCCATTAGACATTCCAAAGTTTGATGGGAAGCAAAAAATGATCCCTCCAACCACATTATGTCCCTCCATATTTGGTTTTCCTCCAATAACATCATGGAAGACTCAGTGAGGATTTGACTCTTTCAGTGAACTCTCACTGGAACAACTACAAAATGGTATATAAACCTACTCAGGGATTCCCACACCACTTTTGGGATGATAGACATTGAATTTATTGCATACTTTCAACTACCCATACACCATGATTTGGGCCTCTAAATTCTCACAGAGTTTCGTCAAAACAATTCTACCCGTATCATGGACCACATCCATGAGTGGGGATGAAGGGGCATGTTTGTGAAAAATTGGCAACCAACCTCAGTTTCTATTGAATTGGTTCCTTAAATCACTCAAACCCGCCATCACAAAACATGTGGTAACCTCCATGCCACAAACTGAGGAAGAGGTCATCCTAAAGGCCCAACATTTTGATCTCATGTACACATAATTAGGGTACCTCTATACCTTCCTCGAATGTTTGGAAATGATTGGGATCACTTGAGTTAGTCCCATCTTCTATCACCCTTTGCGCATATGATGGAATACCTTCATAACCAAGAGGATTGTACCAAAATGTCCCCAATGAGATAGGGGGCAAGATGGTAACGATTGATATTGAAATAGTTGATTCCCAACTCAACTATAACATCCTTTTGGTCCATAGTTACATGTATGTTATGAAGGCAGTTTCCTCCTTGGTATTCTGCATCATGATGTTCCCCTTTAATGGGAATATCATCAACCTCGACCAGCTTAACTACTACAACCCTAATTCCACCACCAATCCTGAGAATTTCCTACCCATAGTAGGCAAATCCAAAATGCCACCTTATGTTAATGTATGCCCAAGTGTATATAAATATTCTAATCTCCTTGGGGTATATTCCAACTCTCCACTTGAAATCCCCATCTCAACAGACGAACTCATGTGTACCAATTTTTCCACTAAAAATGAGTCTCCCAAACCAATGACATCATCATCCACACCTCCTACAAGTAACAATGTGAATCAAGAATTGAAACCATATATCAGTGCCCCCTATGTTTCAGATACCAAGTTTTGTACCCCACCCCACAGTAGTGCAAGGGAAACTGGTTATGGCCCAATTAACTCTCCTAGGCCTCACTTTGGGAACCCCTATGCGGTACCTCACACCACCATACCAAGAGATGGCATCAAAAAACCTAGCACACTATGATTTCATGAAAGTCAAATCAGTTACTTCGTCTAAACCACACAATGAGTCAACAACACCCAATACCAAGCCACTATCGGTCGTCACACCATAAGCTAATGGGGGCATAAAATATCCCAAGATAAAATCCCCTACCTCCCATAACCACCACCCCAAACCATCATTGGGAGTCACTAATCCTAAAGAAAAGGGCATACTTCAATACACGTTGAAATACAACATCATGACCGATACTCCAACCATGTAGATCACTTCACCATGTTCCTTATGTGACCAACAAGGTCATGCGACCAACTTGTGTCCCACCTTGCCAGAGCTTAAATTTATTCTCAACACACTTGTCAGTGTGATGCATGCATCCCAATCCATAGCAGCAGGCACCTTAACCTCGTCTTTTCCCACCAAAACCACTAAGTCCAATGCATTACGCACCAAAAAATCATGTTCCATTTTATTTTAGTTTTGGCACTACATGCACCATTGTCTCGATCTCCCTAAATTTTGATTTTCTTTGGAAACCATTCGACTCACCTTCCCTTTGGTTGAAAACTCTTCACCTTCATCGAAGCACACTGTTACCACCAACATTGTCATGATATTTTCACCCCAACAAATTCAGAGTGCAATACACACACTGAATCAAACAGACACTAATCGCCCATGCCGACATTGAAGATTGATGTCCCATCACTCATTTTAATGCCCTTTGACAATTTCCTACTGCACCATTTGTGCCGAACAATGGCTCTCTTACAACCTAACCCCTCCAGGAGTCTTCCTTCCCACTATCATGGAAGAAGAAGACAACTCTACTAATAGCAGTGATGACAAAAATATATCGGTTGTTTATGGTACACTAAAAAGTAATCCCCTATCATCACCATCAATTAGAACCGATCTTGACTCTCCATAGTTTTTGACCGAGTCATCCAATACTCCATCCATCTCATATCGAAATCCATCCTCCTCCACCCAATGATATACATTACGTCGACATGATTTTCATGTATTTTGTTCCCCTCACGTAGGCCACCCATCCAACAACACATGAGCCCCATCACAATGCGCCTATCCTCCATGCGACCACTAGTACAAGGGCCATTGATATAAGATTTTAAGATTTGTTTTTACTCCAAAGAAGACATGTTAGAAGAATACTTATTCTCTATGGACGAAGCCATAATGGAGGTCATGCACCTAAAAGATCCCCCATGGCACAACCTCCACCATAGGTCTTATTTCACCCATCCCAATTTCCAGTCACCCACTATGGTAGCCCAATAATATACCATTAAATCAAAAGACTTATTACCTCCTAAGCATGTCGATTGGTTCAAAAATCCTATCTCGACCCCTAACACCTTTGAAGAGGGAAATGTTGCTAATATTTTTCCCACAATCCAAGTCTATATTTTTGTCACACTTGGTATGATAAAAAACATGTCTATCGTGGCATCATGTTCACCACAATAAATTCTTGACTTCACCGCCCTCTTCTGATAATTTTGTGATGTCTTTGCATGGTCATACACAGAAATTCCTGACTTAGACACATCAATTGTCAAACACCGTATAGAATTTTGGCCCAATGTTGTCATGGTTAAACAAAAGCAATGACCAATTCACCCATCCAATGCTCCAACTATCAAAGCCAAGATCGAGAAATTCCTTCAGGAATGCTTCATTTTCCCCATTTCTTATACATCATGGGTATCAAACCCTGTACCGGTAAACAAAAAACAAGGTGCCATTCTTGTCTGTACCAATTTCTGAGATCTCAACTTAGCTTGCCCTAAAGGAAATTTACCCACACCATTCATCAACCAGATGATCAAATCAAGCATCAGGAGCGAAATGTTGTCTTTTATGGTTTGGTTTTCCATTTACATCCATATATGGATCTACCCTTGAGATCAGTACAAAACAAAATTCACCATACCATGGGGGACGTTCTCCTACAAGGTCATGCCCTTTGAGTTAAAAAATGTTGGGGCCACCAAATGGGCCATCACATATGTTTTTAATTACTTGGATCACATTATTCTAGATTTTCTTAATGACTTCACATCCAAATCCAAGAAACACAATGGCCACCTCCATGACCTATGGACCATATTCACCCGTTGTTGTAAGTAAAACATACTTTTAAATCCACGAAAGTGCATGTTTTGCATTGCTGAAGGATGCCTATTAAGATTCATCGTATCAAAAGAAGGTATCACCATCAATCCCTCAAATGTTCAAGCTAACTTGGACTTGCAACCTCCCTGAACACAACACAACCAATTGTAAAGTGTGCAAGGGAAAGACAACTTTCTTCGTCACTTTGTCCCTGATTATTCCACCCGTCCTCCAGGCCCATGGATTTTTGTGACTGCTTCACAAAGACGTTTCCTTCCAATGGGACGACCAAGACCAAAGCTCCTTTGAAGCATTGCGGCAAGCACTAGCCTCAACAACCCTTATCTCCCCACCAAATTTCGATAAATATTTCATCCTCTATGTATCGAAGTTAGCTTGTGTTGTTGCTAGTGTCCTTTTCAAACAAGTTGACCATTGTAATGAACATGTCATTTACTACATCAACAAAACCTTGGCCGAGACTGCGCTTAAATACACTGAAAATGAGAATCTTACATTAGTTGTCATCAATTATCTGCAAAATTTACGCCACTACATCTTACCACACAAAACCACAGTAATCACAAATTCCAATCCTATGCAATACATACTCATCCCCTTACTCATTAACAATAAGTTTGCATGATGGATCATTATCCTCCAAGAATTAAATTTTGTGTTTTTAACCCCCAAAGAAAAGAAGCCTTAGCCCTCACCGAGCTCATTATAGACCTTCCCACTACTAAGCTAAGAGAACCAGTTAATGACCAACTCCCTAACAAGCATATTTTAAATATAATCAATGATGACCCCTGGTATGGCGATATACTAACTTACCTCAAAGCTAAAAAATCCCCCCAACCTCTCCCACAATGATTGAAGGCACATTCACCATCAATCCTGTCGATATCTCCTTCTCAGGGAATTCCTATATCATTGTAGGGTTGATTCCATTTTACGCCGCTCCTTATCTCATGAAGAAGTCGAGCAAGTAGTTATTGACCGTCACAATGACACATGTGGTGGCCACTTCTCAGGATTAGCCACTTCCCAAAGAATCCTCTATTTCGATTACTTTTCGCCATCAATATTCAAGTATTGAATGTACACCATTAAAATATGCACCAATTGTCGAGTATTCACTTACAAGACATGAACACCCCTGCCCCCCTCCACCCCGTCATCACTGCCGACCCCTTTTGCAAGTGGGAAACCAACTTCATGGAGTGTCTCCCCACTGCCCTATAGGGTCATAAGTACATTGTAGTGGTCATCGACTACTTAACAAAGTGGGTCGAAGCCATGCCTTCCTTTCATTGCATAGGAACTATCGCCGCTCGATTCTTCTTCAATCATGTCATTGCACGATTCAGAGTACCCAAAAAAATAGTCTCTGATAACGAAACCCATTTTGAAATCAAAATTTTAAAGAACTGTCTTCTTTTTAGGATTCAAACACAATTTATTATCACCTTACTACCCTCAAGCGAATGGCCAAGTTGAAGAGGTCAACAAAGTTCTTAAAACTATGCTCCAACACATAGTCAATAAGAACAAATCCAATTGGCATCAGATGCTATTTCCGCTCTATGGGCCTACCACACCTTTATGAAAGTTACAATTGGATTCAATCCATTCCACCTCATACACAGTGTCGAAGCGGTCTTACCTATTGAATGCTAGACACCTACTCTCTAATCGGTTGTAGAGTTGTTTCCCAATACTCCAGAGTTAGAGAAACAGTTGTTCACCTTGGAGCACCATGATGAGGAAAGATGAGAATCACTACAACAAAATGAGGCCATGAAGCTTTGATCCAAGGCCTACTATAACCATCATGTTCATCCTCGTAGATTTAGCGAAGGAGACTTTGTCCTCATTTCAACGCCAAATAAGACTCTAAAACCGACCTATGGAAATTTGTCTCCAAATGGATAGGACCATATATCATGAAACAAAGCCTCCCAAATGGAGCATATCTCTTGCAATATTTTAGAGGAACAACGCTCAACAACCCTATCAATGGGTTGTATTTGAAAATAATTTATCCATAATTTTACATGCACACCCTAGGTGCGCATGTTTTGGTTCATTTTTCCCACATTGTTGATACCTTGGTTACGTCCTTTACTACACTTGGGTATCTACGTCATGTGTGTAGGATTTCTACCCGAACAGGTAGATTTTTCAACCACCATTGGCAATGATGCAAAAAACTTATCATAGGTATTATCTCAAAACTGACATACATGCACTGTGCTGCCTTTGTCTACCGTGCATTTACCAATATTCCTCCTCTGATTACCCCAATGCCAGCCATAGTTTTTTCATTATAAGAACAAAAATCCATCCTCAAATTCCAGTACTAATGTGTCATCAACATTCTTACTACAAATAGTTCGCATCCCCCATGGGAATTCACACCATTTCGAAACCCGTCATTATTTTACACCCATGATATTGAATCCCGTACAAGTCTGAGGAATTTTCCCCACCATTGAAAATATCCACCCATAGTTCATCATTTTATATCTACACATTTACTCCCCCACCTTCAGTTGCTCATAGAAACAAATTCCTCGACACATGTTACAAGCAAGAGGACATCTCATACCTCCAAGAGAACTCCCCCCTCTTCAAAATCTCTTTCATACCATTACCTTGTGAATACATCCATTGGGGTCCCCTCCCTCCAAAGAAACTAATTCTATTATATTATTCTCGTAGGAACAATCTGCATGGAACTGATTCATGGGGCACCCGTCTTCACATTTGCAAAATAACCCTCACATCATTTTGGAAAAGGTTCCCTGACTCACTCAAAACCATGGGAAATTCGTCCATTGTCAAATTGAATCCCCGACTCACCAAAAATTGTGGGAATCCCACCCATCATCAAATTGGTCCCCCAACACGCCCAAAACTATGGGGACCCCACCCATTATTCTTTATATGCAAATGGTTCCCACATCCACTAAAAACCGTGGGGACCCCCAAATTATTTTGGAAACAATCCCCTAGTCACATTTGATCGATGTAGTTGATTCTCTCTATCCCCAACATTATCAGTTTTTTCGGTCGCCATTCAGTTAGTATTGTGTCTCCAACAAAACTCTTCATTTGTAGTTTGTATCCCTCCATCACACTCTATCCCTATACTTTGAAGAATGCTTTCTTCAATTACTCCCCAAGTTTACATCGATCAAAGGAATTTATGAGCCACATGCGTATCAACCATTCTTGTGACAAGTCATTCAATCCCACAGTTGGTTACAAAATTATCTTTGTTAGTATGATAAGACCCTCACCTTACACTTCAGCTCTCATCGACATCGATCCTTATATTATGAGAGTTGTGGTGGTTACAGTGGTACCTTGGGATCCATTTCAATCATTAAAAGAGATCGCTTCGAACTAAGTAGGGAGAGTCCTTAGTGCTTCCTAACTTAGTGGTATTCCCTATGCTCGATGTCAACACATCTATCACATCAGGGGGAGTCGTACATTCTAAAGGTAGAAATGTTCACATTTACAAATAATGGTAACAACATATTTGGTAGAATGAGTAACCCCTTTAGTGGCTTCACTAGTATTCCGATACCCCACCCCAGTGGGCTTCTCATGGTCTTTAGTAGTTTAGCTTCTTTGGAAACAATCACATCCTTTCTAGGTTCATCTACTCTCACATGGATTGAATCCACCTTCATCCATGTCCCAACAATTTTTATGAGTTGAACCCTTGTGTTATCTCCTAAATAAATTAGTCTTCAATAAGTCAGACTCATAAGATTTACTTTTGCATAGTGATCAAGATTTCAGTGCACATTATGAAATATTTTGGTGTGTTTAATAAAGTTGGAACGCCTTGTACTCTGTTTCTTCCTAAAATTCAAAGTTTAGCTTTCAGTGGCTTAGGCGAACATCACAACGGTTCATTAGCCACCGAAAAGCCCAGCTTTCGGCAGCTTGAAAATTGGCCTCAGGACAAAGGGTGATTAAAATTTTTATTAAATTTTGAAGAACATAGCTTTCGGTGGCTTAGGCAAATACCACAGCTGTTCATTAGCCATCGAAAACAGAGCTTTCAACAGCTTACAGACCCAGAATTTTGATTTCTTAGCCATCGAAAGCACATAACAGTGCAGAAAGGCATAGTTCCACACAGAACCGACTTTGGTTGGTCCAAATACGCCAGGGATGATTTATAAGGTTGAAAATTAATTGAAGGCACCAGTATCTTGGATCTGTTCCAGTTTTGAAGGTGCCAGCGAGCTGAAGTAAGGTCACAAACCCTACCTACTCTGACAAAGTGTGACTTGTATGCCAGATAGCAAGTTCGAGTTCTAATTCAGTGTTCACTGCAGTTATCAAAGAGTTCGAGGAGTAAGAAAGTGTTGGAGTTAGGTATATTAGCACTTAAGTTAGGGTTTTTGACCTAATTTTTGCAAAACAATTATGTTTATCTATTTTTAGTAAATTCGATCCAAATTTTCAGGATTTGAAATAAATTTTGTATAGGCTATAAATCCCGTGACTAATGTTGAAGCAAGGGTTCGACTTTAGAGACTTTTACACCCTTATTGTAATCAAGCTTCTCATGTTATTCATCATTTCATATAAGCTCTTTTGCGATTATATGTTCAGGTTCCATCTCTTTTCTGTTCTGACTTGTGCTTGGATGTTTGATTCAGGTTTATTCCTTTTGTCTAATACCAGATAGCTATCATCCTATCTCTGTGTTGATGAGTTGAATTGCAAGTATCTTTCCTTGTTATGATTAGCCATTCATATGTGATTGCTTTATATATGAATCTACCAACATAGTGAGTTCTTCATTTATTCACCTGATTATAAACCCTCTGAACATTGATAGTTAGAAGCCTTATCTATTTGATTGAGTTTTATGCATGTCTTGAGTGAGTGAGGTCTTATAGGTCATCTGACTTGATCCATTTAGTAAACCATTGAATAAATATTGAAGTTACCAGGCATCCTCGAGCTGCAACCTAGAGGAGATTCCTAGAGAGCTAACAAATTGGTGCCATTGCCGGGGAGAGGAGATTGAAGCTCAGCTTCATTGGGGGACGACATAGATCCTACTTTGATGATAAACAAAGTCTGGACACTATTTTGGTTGTAATCATCTATCTGCTGACTCCATTGGAATAAGGTGGCTTCAAGAAGACCAAGTACTAGAACAAACCCTCAAGGGCCACCAGTAACACCTGTTTCAGATCTAAAAGATATTATAAGAAGAGGAAGGGCTTCACTAAGACAGACCTCCAGAGCTACAAGGGGAGATACATCAGGTATTCCCAGAGGTGTTTTTGCTGTTATATCAAATAGACCTCCATTTCAATCTTCTTCTGCCGAAGCATCTAGTTCTCAGAAATTTATAAGTAAATCAGAAAATTTTAGGGTTGAGGAATCTTCAAGCAGTACTGTTGGTTGTGAAGATCTCATCCCTGGAGACTCCACTGAGATAGATATACCACAAATAATTTCTCAATTACTACCCACACTAGCAGCATCTCCTTCTTCCCTTTCCATACCCACATCCAATATGGCTGCCCCTTTGACCAAAATGGAAAGGATCTTTGTTTCCAGATATGCCCCTCTAAATTTGCCTAACCCCCTCTCTACTATGCCTACTGGATATTATCTAAAATACATGCCTAAGTTTACTGGGGAGGGATATTTCATAGCTGAGGAGCATTTAGAGGAATTCTACAGTTATGCCGAGAATTTAAACGTTGAACAAGAGGATGTGTGGACTAGGGTTTTTGTGCAAAGTCTAGATAGTTAGGCTAGGAAATGGTTCAAAGAGTTACCTGCTGGATCAATAGCAGACATTGAAGCCCTAGATGAAATATTTTTGAAGCATTGTGGAGAAAGAAGAGACCACCTTTACTATATCACCGAATTTAGCAATCTGAGGAGAGAGAATGGTGAGTCTGTTTCTAATTTCACAAAAAGATTTAATAAAATGTTCAGCAAGATCCCTGCTGAGATCAAGCCAACTAACATGTCAACCAAAATCACTTAGGCCAATGCCTTTGATTCTGATTTCTGTCTTCTTCTCAGAGAAAGAAGATCTATTTTTCTGTCACTCTTGCAAGATGCTGCTCTTGAAGTTGAGTTCAATATCCTTACATCTCAGAAGGTTAGGGGAAAAATGGATAGGAAGAAGCAACCCTCAGATCCTCTAGGGGATTCTTCATCAGAGAATAAAATGGATAAAATGGCCAAAATGTTGGATAGTTTGACAACTGAAATGTCTAGACTTAAAGATCAAGGGAAAATACCTGTGAGAGGTAAAGGGACAAATGATTTTTCTCCCCAAAACCCTAATTTTGTCCCTTACAGAAGAAATAACCCACCAGCTCAGATCCTTCAAAGGGATAGGAATCAAGCTGAGGATCAAAGAATCAGAGCTCCTTTCCAAAATGTTGTACTAGAAGAAGAACAAGAGTTTGCTTAGGAAGAAGGGGAGGCAGAAAACAATATCAACTGTATGGAAGATGAAGTTGAACTCTATTTCCTGACACAAGCAGACTATGAGGAATCCCTCATGAATGAGCAGATCATGGAAGAATCCTTATATCAGGCAGATGATCAATAAGGTTATAAATTGAGATCCAGAATTGTTGCTCCTGTGAAGAAGAGTCCCGCCCCTACAAAGCAGCCTGCTCCTCCTACTAAAAAGATTGCTGCTCCTGCAAAAATATTGTTGCTCCTGCAAAACAGTAGCAAATGCCATTACAACCATCATCCCATGATCCTGTTCAACTCAAATCCCCACTACAAGAGGTAAGAACTTCTAACAAATTATCCTATTCTTTCAATCTTGAGTCAGAAATTCAGAAGTTAAAAATACCTTTTCCCTTGATAGAGCTTATGAAGAATGATGCCTTCAAATCATCCATACTAAAATGTCTTCAGCCAAAGACACCCATAGATCCTGACTTTGTGAACTTGCAAGATGATAAGCCCACAGTAATCCTACGTCCTATGATTGAAGAGTTGGATGAGTCTTTCCCACCTTTCTACATATTTGTGAACATCCATGACAAGATCCTTCACAATTGTTTGCTTGACTCAGGAGCATCCCATAACATAATGCCAAAAGGAGTGATGGATGAGCTTGGCCTCAACATTACAAAACCCTACCATGATCTGTTCTCTTTTGACTCTAGGAAGGTCAAATGCCTGGGCCTCATCAAAGACCTTTTCATAAACCTCTCCCAGCTGCCTTCAAAAAGCATAGTGATGGACATAGTAGTGGCTAACATCCCACCTAAGTTTGGCATCCTTTTTTCTCGCTCATGGTCTAAAAGGATGGGTGGTACCCTTCAGATGGACCTTACATATGCTACAATCCCAATGTTTAGAGGGGAGACCAAGAGACTCTACAGAGAGAACCAATTCACCTACATTATCAGTAATGCCAAGAACTCTATAAATCATCCCATCTATGCAGTAGACACAGACTTTGGGGCATGCATCATGTAGATAGATGATTCCCAAGCAACATCCACGCAACTTACAAAGCCTACCTATCAGCCACCTGAGGAAGTAACCACCTCTGTCTGGAGCATGTTTTTTTATGGGGCCAGTACTCAAGCCTCAACAGGTGCAGGTATAGTCATGATTTCTCCTTCAAATGAGACTATACATTTGTCTTATAAGCTTGATTTAAAGACTACTAACAACATAACATAATATGAGGCGTTGTTGTTGGGAGTGAAGGCTGCCAAGGAAACGGGAATCATGTGCCTAAAGATCTTTGGAGATGCATATCTCATCATACAGCAGGTGAACAATACTTTTCAAGCAAAGAATTTCAGGCTGAAGGCATACATAGATGAGGTATGGAAAATCTGGGACTCTTTCATGTTTTTTGAACTCTCATATATACCTAGAGCTATGAACCATATAGCTGATTCCCTTGCTGTCTCTACAAGTATGTTCATTCCCCCTTTGCCTCCTAAGTTGAGCTATGAGATCCAAGTCAAGTACAGGCCATGCCTCCCTGATAATGTGAAATTTTGAATTTTTTTTGAAAATGATGATGAACTCAGTAAATTTCTCCAGGTTGTATATGAGTTTTCTAATATGCATATTGATCAAGAAAACCTAAAAATGGAAGAATCCCAGAGGCCCAAATCAGGAGATAAAATAGGCAAACAGAATATTGTCCAGCTGCCTAGCAATTATATACCTCAGGGTCTAGTGCCCATAGAAGATATTTTTGATCATAACGATGTCCCCTTTAAACCTGTGAAAAGGGAGAAATACCCTGCTATCCATGAGCACAACCTAGGTAGCCAAAGTCATCCAAATTGGTAAATTTGTCCTCTGAGTTAACTGCTGATCAGAAGTCAGAACTTTGTAGTCTTATGAAAGAGTTTGCTGATGTATTTGCTTGGGAATACAGTGATATAAAAAACTATGACACAAATATCATCCAACATATGATTCCCTTGGAAAAGGACACCATCCCTTTCAAACAAAAGCTAAGACCTATAAGTACCCTCCTTCTGCCAGTGATTGAGAAAGAAATCCAAAATCTCCTTAATGCAAAAATCATAATCCCACTGAGATATTCCCAGTGGATTGCAAACTTAGTGATAGTGAGGAAGAAAAATCGGGAGATCAGGTTATGCATTGATTTCAGAAACCTAAACAAATGCTCCAAGAAAGACAACTACCCCTTACCCAAGATGGAGCATCTGTTACAAAGAGTCTCAAGAGCTAGTGTCATGTCATTCGTAGATGGTTTCTCTGGCTACAATAAAGTTTCTATACACCCTGATGATCAAGAGAAAATTACATTTACCACTCCCTGGGGTACTTTCGTGCATGCCAAGATGCCATTTGGGCTAATGAATGCCGGGGCCACCTTTTAGAGAGCCATGGACATAGCTTTTGTGGGATTGAAAGACAAGTTTGTTTGCATATACCTTGATGACCTCACTGTTTACTCCAACAACCACGAAGAACATTTGCAACATTTGAGGAGGGTGTTTTTGAAATGTAGACAGTTTGGGATATCTATGAACCCAAAGAAGTCTCAATTTTCTCTTAGGGAGGGCAAACTACTAGGTCACATAGTTTCAGCAAAAGGTGTGAAGATTGATCCTGTTCGAGTTGAAGCAATCTAGAAGTTTTCCATACCTAGGTCAAAAAAGGACATTCAGTCATTCCTAGGTAAGATAAATTTTGTCAGGAGGTTTATCCCAAATTTTTCTGAGTTGGTAAAACACATAACCTCTATGTTGAGGAAGGATGCTGAAATAAAATGGACAGAGCAAGCAAGAAACTCTTTTGAAGCCATCAAGAAGGCTATCATGGAAGCTTCCACTCTGATTAGTCCAGAATACACCAAGGGCTTCTACATTTTTTCCTTTGCATCCTATGACACAGTGGCAGCAGTTCTGTTACAGAAAGATGATGAAGGCATTGATCACCCCATTTCCTTTTTTGAGCAAAACATTGAGGGATGCCGAATTGAAGTATGATCCTATTGAGAAGTAGGCCTATGCTCTCATCAAGTCACTGAAAGCCTTCAGGATTTACATTCTACATGCAAAGGTCCTTTTCTATGTCCCTTCAGCTACTGTGAAGGATGTCTTGACCCAGCCTGACATTGATGGAAATAGAGCCAAATGGATTGCCAAGCTTATTGAGTTTGACATAGAAGTAAAGCCCACCAAGCTAGTGAAAGGCCAAGGTCTAGCTAAGCTCATGGCTGAAGAAAATTGTGATCTATTGAGAATGAATTTCATGGGTATAAGTTCAGAAAACCTGTAGACAGAGGTAGCAACAGAGGTAGCAGCAGAAGCAGTTCAGGAGCAGAATGACATCCAACATGTGGCTAAGAACTTGTCTTCATGCGAGTGGTACTTAGGTATTATTCATTTCTTGCAAAGTTTAGAAGTTACCCCTGGGATGAGCCTGACTCAAGCACAGGCTCTTAAGCTTAAGTCTGTTAAATTTTGTATAATTGATAAGCTGCTGTATTGGAAAGACCCTTTTGGTGTTTTGCTGAGATGCTTAGATAAAGAAGAGTTAGTTCAGGTCATACATCAATTTCATTCAAGCACATGTGGGGGCCATCATTACTGGAAGACCACATCCCACAAGATTCTAAGGGCTGGGTACTATTGGCCTGTTCTTTTCTCTGATGTGTGTACCTTTGTAAAAGCCTGTGACAAATGTCAAAGATTCATAGGAAAACAGCAGCTCAGATCTTTGCCCCTTAGACCTATTGTAGTGAATGGTCCTTTCCAGTAGTGGGGTCTTGATTTCATAGGTGAGATTAATCCTTCATCAAGTGGATCCTAGTAGCCACCGATTATTTCACCAAGTGGATAGAGGTAGTCCCCACAAGGAATGCCACTCACCAAGTCATCATGAAGTTTTTATATGAGAACAAATTTATCAGATTTGGCTTCCTAGTAAGGCTAGTGTCTGATAATGCTCCAGCTTTTAAAGCTGTGGAATTGGTTAACATGTGTGAGTCAATGGGCATTCAATTGGTGCATTCCACTTCCCATTACCCTCAAGGAAATGGCCTTGCTAAGTTATCCAATAAAATCCTAGTTAGAATCATCAGAATACTATTGGAGAATAATCAGAAGAGATGGGATTCTAAGCTTAAATTTGCTCTATGGGTTGACAAGGTGACCAACAAAAAATCCATAGGGACTTCTCCTTTTAAGTTGGTTTATGGTACTGAGGCCATTTTTCCCATTCAGCTGATTCTACCAGTAGCCAAGTTCTTTCAGGAGGAGCAGGATGAACCAAATGACATGGTAAGGATGATGCTTGATTTGGTTGAGCAGCAGCAAGTCAGGGAACAGGTGGTGGAGAAATCAGAAGCTCACCAAAAGAAGATCAAAAGTATTTTTGACAAGAATGAAAAGGTGGACAATTTTAAGTTGGAGACTCGGTTCTGAAATGGGATGCTGTCAAGAAGAACAAGGGAAATCATGGTAAATTTGATTCTCTGTGGATAGGCCCTTTTGTGATAGCTCAGGTGCAACAGAATAAGACTTTCAAACTGCAAAACCTGGAAGGCGAGGAGGTGTTTGATGTCCCAGTCAATGGGCGATTTCTGAAACTCTATTTCATCTAAGGCTTCAAAGCCTTGTTATTGTAAAATATTATTTTCTATTTTTTTTTTTACAAAATAACTCCATGCCCAATGGAACAGTAGAAGATAGGTTTAATTCTTATTTTTTCAGGAAAGACATTTGGTCTGGGGTTCTTGGAACCTTACAGGAAGGTTCCCATCCTCGAGTAGGAGCCAAATGTTATCTCCTAAATAAATTAGTCTTCAATAGGTTAGACTCATAAGATTTATTTTTGCATAGTGATCACGATTTCAGTGCACATTATGAATTATTTTGGTGTGTTTAATAAAGTTGGAACACCTTATACTCTGTTTCTTCATAAAATTCAAAGTTTAGCTTTTGGTGGCTTAGGCAAACATCTCAACGGTTCATTAGCCATTGAAAAGCCCAGCTTTTGGCAGGTTGAAAATTGGCCTCAAGACAAAGGGTGATTAAAAGTTTTATTAAATTTTGAAGAACTAATATTTCAGTGGCTTAGGTGAACACCGCAGCTGTTCATTAGCCACCGAAAATAGAGATTTCAGCAACTTACAGACCCATAATTTTGCTTTCTTAGCCACCGAAAGCGTAGAATAGTATAGAAAGGCATAGTTCCACACAAAACCAACTTTGGTTGGTCCAAATACCTTAGGGATGATTTATAAGGTTGAAAATTAATTGAAGGCACCAGTATCTTGGGTCTGTTCCAGTTTTGAAGGTGCCAGCGAGGTGAAGTAAGGTCACAAACCCTACCTACTTTAACAAAGTGTGACTTGTCTGCCAGATATAAAGTACGAGTTCTAATTCAGTGTTCACTGCAGTTATCAAAGAGTTCGAGGAGTAAGAAAGTGTTGGAGTTAGGTATATTAGCACTTAAGTTAGGGTTTTTGACCTAATTTTTGCAAAACAATTATGTTTATCTATTTTTAGTAAATTCGATCCAATTTTTCAGGATCTGAAATAAATTTTGTAAAGGCTATAAAGCCTTTGACTAATGTTGAAGTAAGGGTTCGACTTCAGAGACTTTTAGAACCTTATTGTAATCAAGCTTCTCATGTTATTCATCATTTCATATAAGCTCTTTTTCCATTATATGTTCAGGTTCCATCTCTTTTCTGTTCTGTACTTGTGCTTGGATGTTTGATTCAGGTTTATTCTTTTTGTCTAATACCAGATAGCTGTCATCTTATCTCTATGTTGATGAGTTGAATTACAAGTATATTTCCTTGTTATGATTATCCATTCATATGTGATTGCTTTATATATGAATCTGCCAGCACAGTGAGTTCTTCATTTATTCACCTTATTATAAACCCTCTGAACATTAAAAGTTAGAAGCCTTATCTATTTGATTGAGTTTTATGCATGTCTTTAGTGAGTGAGGTCTTATAGGTCATCTGACTTGATCCATTTAGTAAACCATTGAAGAAATATTGAAGTTACCATGCGTCCTTGTGCTGCAACCTAGAGGAGTTTCCTGGAGAACTAACACCTTGTTTCCCTTCTATTGTAGCCATCTTGGAATATCTTCACCAGCATCGGTATGCTCTCCTCGTTTGTATAGAATAATATTCTTTATTACTTCTCCACCAACAAACTTCTCCCTGAATAAGGTCCTATTTGTCCACCCGTGTTTCACATGCTTTCAAGAACAAAAAAGATAACAAAAAAGAAACGACGATGCATTATTGGATCTACTGCACCCTCCGAACCTCATACATTAGGGGCATCTATTAACACTTAAATCTCACACACATGCAACATTTTTGTAATTTACACAGTATGGTGTCATCAACATATATCATGCATACCACTGAAGACATCCTCATCAGATCCAAGAAGCGACATGAATTCAAAAATTCCCAAAAGTAGTCAAAAGAGAAGACCATGCGACCAACTGCCTGCTTGGATGTGCTACCGTGTGTATTATCGATTCAATGAATGCACAACCTATGCATATTTCCCTTCAATATTCACATGACTGACAGAAATGGCGGGATCTTAACCACCCACGAAGCATTAAACACTCATGAAAACTCCATACCTCCAAGAATTCGAATCTTGGCTCCTCACACACTTGGGTACATTGACTGGCCCCCCTTTCTGTACTTTGGATCTATATCATGGATCATTGGGTTCACATTTGGATCTTGTTATTTCTTGGCCACCTCTTTTCCTATAAAAGGAATCCATGGGCACGCATATTGTTAGAAGAAACTAGATCAAGGTTATGCTACTGGAATTGTGCTAGAGCTTTCTCATAGCTCACCTCTTCCCGCTTGTTTATAATTCATCAATATCACTTTCCCCCTTCCTATAAGGGGAAAGTGTTCTTCTCATTTGTCCTTCAATCCATTTGACATCTAGTGTGGACAAAATCTTCCTCCCTTATAGAGATGTTTTTCTTCCATTTGGAGCTCACATCTCCAAGGTATTGTACATGCTTGACCATTGGGAAATACAAAAGTGGTTTGGCACCTATTGGTTGTTGGAGTTTGCATTGCTACCCCCTTTTTTTTGTTTATTTTGTTTAGTTTTTTCTTATTTTTTATTTTATTTCACTAACAACCATTTGTAGAATCAGTTGGAGCACTCACCCAACCCATAGGGGCACCAAATACTAAATCTTGGGATCATTAAATTATGGGATTCCCAGATCTAGTGCTTTTTCTTTGACTTGTACCTTAATTGGTGGAACCAGTCGTGGTTCGTCAGGTTTCGACGCTTCGGGAGGGTCGGGTTCATACCGTGACTCAGTGTTTGGGGATGAAGAGTCTACAACAACTTTAACATCTTCAACTGACTTACACAAAAATTTGAGCAAATAAGTAACCATACTTGAAAGCTCTTCTTATCGCTCTTCTATGGTTTTGAATCTTTCCTGCGTAGCTTTAGCTATTGCCTCAGTCATTAGTTGGACATATTCACTCTCTAGGATGACAACATTTGCACTTTAATCAGCCTTCATCATCTTCTTCTTCCTTCTGGACTCTTCCTATTCTCTCTGAGGTTCTTTCCCCTTATTTTCTATTTCCAGGTCTGTTGGAGTTGAATTAGAATGAATTTCTATTGAGTCTAAATCCTCCTACGGATTTTCTTCTTCAGTCCCATCATTTGGCGTTGTTGGGTCCTTTTTTTGCAGTTGCTCTTCCTCTTACTGCAGTTGATATTTTGGCAAAGGAACGCGCCGTTCTCTCAGCCAATCATCAACAATTTATTCAACCTCTTCCTCCAATATTATGAATTTTGTTGGCAATCATTGACGATGTTGGTACTGGCGTGACTGCATGTTGACATGGTGCACACAAATCTTGAATTTAAAAACTTGATAAAAGCGCTTAACAATGTTGTCATCCAACCTGCACGTGTTCCTTACCGTGTGCCTTATTTCCTCCCCATGCATAAATAATTCAATGCTATTTTTTGTATGCTGTGCCTTTTTATCCTTGTCAAACCAAAGGTTCTGGTATCTCACTCCTCTGCAGTTCACCGACAGATCTACCCCTTGGTAGTTCGGTGGTTCGAACCATGCAATAAATGAAACTAAAATTAAAATACATGAGTAGTGAAATTCCCTACCCTCCTCCTACGACTTGATGGAATCTTGTAATAGTTCGTTCAGTAAGAACTGACGCTAATTGATCTGAACTCCCTCTGCGCAGAGTTCAACTAGCGCAATTGCTTCCGTAGTGCATTGGTTTGGGCGCATCTCTCGCAGTAAATTCAAGGCCAACACCTTCGCAACAAAGAAAATGATATAAACATTGATGGAGGCTATCTGAAATCCTCTGTTATTTCTTACTACGCCATACTTCTTCATCCATGAAGTTATCGTCGCTTCTTGATCCTTCCTTAGAAGTGGCATTGGGTCCATTCCTGCAAACGGTAGGCCTATGATGCATGCAATAAGTTTGACATCTATAGGTATAGGATTTCCAAGCCATAGGAACCCACCATGAAATAATACAAAAACTTCTTAACACTGGTATTTATCGGTATGTTGCGGCCAAAATGTGGAATATATAACAACGAAAATATGCAAGACTGTTCCAATCCTATAGCCCACTCCTTTGCGACAAATCACTTGGGTGCATCAAGTGTGTCCTGCACAGTATCCATGTAGTTTTGGAGGTCCAGGTCTTTTTGCTTCTTTGGGTCATGGTCAACAAAAGGTAATTTTTGCAGGTTCGACATGATATCCACTAACACTTTTACTCCTTTTGGCACCAATGGTGCTATCAAAAGGGACCCTATCTGATTTGGGATTTTGACTTTCGGTGCATCACTACGCCTGGGCAGGATGTAAGGTGGAAACAAATTTATTGTCTCAGAATATTCATTCTCTGGTGGGGGTGGAACTGGGGTTGTCAATGCTTTTTCCTTCCTCTTCCGGTTACGAGTGTGCTTGCCCCATTTGGTTCCAGACGGAACTGGTCTATCTGTATGCACTTTTATAGATGACCTAATAGGGTTCAACTCCACTAGTAGAGAGGTCTGTGTAGCATCTGGTGCAGTATGTTAAGCAACTAGCGGACCTCTACCTGAAGTGGGACATAACCAATACTATCCTCCATGACTATTGTGGGTGATGCGGGCTCAAACTCAACTGTACTTTTTCTAGAGATGGAAATGACCATGCTACAAACAACTCACTTCGACTCTCAAGGTTGCAGAAAAAAATAGCTCTTCTCTCTTGCCAACAGAATGAAAGGAGTCTTGAGCATGAAGTCTGATAGCATGCAACAATTTTCCCTAGCCGTTCTTTGCACGTGTGAGTAATTAATCAGGAAGTCCTCCATCCTTTCAAGAACATGGGCGTATCGTCCAATTCATTTATGGAAACTTTTGAGTATGCCGCCAATTAACTATCACTTCAAATGGTAGTTACTACCATAGAGCCGGACGTGACCAAAAGCACACCGCCATATTTTCATGGATTTTCCAATTAATGACCTCCAACTTGTCACATCCAAGATTCTAGTATCTTATGCGACAACGTCGCACTCCCTGCAACTTTCATTTCTCCTTCAACAGGGTTCTGTTCTTGTGACAGATTAAGTGTCTTCACTTAATTTTTTTTTTTTTAACCTTCGCCTAGAGCCAAGCCTGCGAAACTCCAGTTCTTACCGCAGCGGACTAGCAGTCTACAGTCACAGATTTTGGTTCAACTTTTTTTCTCTCTCTCTCTTTTTTTTATACGACCAAGTCGCAACTATCAAAATATGGTTTCAGTCGACTCCCATGGACGAGTCCTCTAACCTCTGTCCCATCTAATTTTTCTAGCTTCACTACTCCTCCATCAATGATCTCTTTGACAACATATGGTCCTAATGTCTTTTCATCTTTTCTGGATGCTTGAAAAATGTGTCTTTTATGCTTTCCTAGATACATAAGAGCAATTCCTCCAACTTGAAACTACTTGACCTTAATGTGTCGATTATTCCATACCTTTTGTCTTTGGTTTTCCACATTTTGATGGAATCCAACAACAAAACGTTTTTCCTCTAACTATATAGTCGAAGTAACATATCTTCCACAACATCAACATCTGACATTTCAGTGATCACAACAACTCTTAAGCTCAGTACAATGTAATCCATGGGCATCACAACTTCTTTCCCATACACCAACCAAAATGGAGTCTGACCTATCAACTTCTTACACGTTGTGAGATATTCCCATAATACTGCAAAAATATTCTGGTCCCAGTCATCTCTCCGTGCATTGGAAACCTTTGTCAATGCGTTCTTGAATGATTCGACAGCTCCATTTTCTTGAGGTTGATATGGCGTTGTCCTTCTATGTTGTATCTAAAATTCCTCAGTCAGTTCTTCAATTAATTGATTGACAAAATGCGTACCTTGATTGCTGATTAAAATCTTTGGGCACCTGAACCTTGTCACAACATTTTCAAATAGGAACTTCACAGCAGTACAATCCTTTACTAGCACTTCTTCTGCTCATATGGTCAGGTAATCAGTCGTATTAATAATTTATCGTGTTCCCATGCGCTTTCCTATCAGACTGATAGGTCCTACAAAATCAACAACCCATTTATCAAATTCTTATAGTGTTATCTGCGGTACCAATGACATTTCATCTCTTCACGATAGATTTCCAGTTCTTTGAAATACATCGCAACTGCGACAATAATCCCGAGCGTCTGCATGCATGATGGGACACCATAATCATGCTTGCAAAATCTTTCACACCGTATATTTTCCTGCATAGTGGCCTCCTGTGACACCGACATGTGCCTCATTCAATAACCACGATCACTCTTGCTCCAAAACACAACGCCGAAGTTTCTCATCGAGACTCATTTTATATAAGTGTCCAACGATCAACTGGAAATCTGTAGCTCGCACAACCAACTACTTCTTCTACGCAGTGGTAAATTCAGTTGGTGCATAACCCGTACTGAGAAAATGTATTATATATTTATACCGATCACCAAACATGGTTATCGCAAATAGTTTCACATCATGAAGATAATCTTCCAGATTATTAGGTTCTTCTCCACTTTCAATCCTTGAAATATGGTATGGTCCCAAATTCAATTGACCAGGTTTAACAATTGTTTCAAAATCAAATTGTTGGAAGAGGATAAGCCACTGACAGATCTTCCCCCCAACACTGGCTTACTGAAAAAGTATTTCAATGCATAATGATTAGTATACATCTTAAAATGTCCTCCCAATAAATAATGTCTAAATTTCTGCAACACATATACCATTGCTAGCCCTTGTCTCTACGTCGTGGTGTATTTCTTTTCTACAGTTGACAACTTCTGTTAGCAAAGGCAATGTGATGATCAATCTATCCTTCTCCAGGCTGCATCATTACCACGACGAGCGCAACAAACGATGTGTCGACATGAACATGAAACCTTTTTTCCCATTCTGGGAACACAAGTATTGGTGCAGTAGCCATTTTGTTCTTCATCCTGTCCAGACTTTCATGACAATCTGTTGTCCATTGAAACTTAATATCTTTTTTCAATAGTTTTTCCATTGGAGCAGTCACCTCTGTTGTCAAAGTCCCAAAATTTCCGAAAAAATTTAAAACTTTGAAAATACTTATAAACTTCATTACTGCAGTTAACTAATTGTTTTAATTAGTTATATGTTAATGATTTCATAATCTGAATTATCTACTTGATTCTGTTTATCTTATAGAATAATTCTTTTTCAGTTTAATGACTTGTTTTTCTTTGTGACCACAAGGTGGAACTGTCTTGGTGTTCTGGGCTTACTTAGCTTTTGAGCTAACGCAGAAAGTTTACCTGCTCTTACAGATTTACAGGTAAGAAAGATTCGGTGCTGCTTGTCAATAATCATTACGCATACAGATATATGTTCGTTGCAAAATAATAGCTCAGTAAAAGAATATAAATGCTATGCAATTTCCAATGCTTTATGAGGTAAAACCATTAAATCGTTATTCTTTTAAAAATGCCATGGAAACGAGATTCAGTCCTATCAGTATTGGTGACAGTTGCTTTCTCTCCAGTAGTTATAATTTATAGTTTGTATTGTGTACTAAACTCCACGATGTTTACCATAGTTGTCGTGTGTGTAAACGTCTTAAATCTTTCTTTACATGCAGACTAAAAGA
Source organism: Pseudotsuga menziesii (assembly GCA_001517045.1). Lineage (NCBI taxonomy): Eukaryota > Viridiplantae > Streptophyta > Pinopsida > Pinales > Pinaceae > Pseudotsuga > Pseudotsuga menziesii. Next base: position 568,940 of record LPNX010906694.1, on the reverse strand, counting down.
TGGCAGGATTATTACATTAAGAGTCTATCTTAAATTGTGAATCTATACCATGTATGTCATGTTAGATTTGATTACCCCATGGAATATGAAAGTAATGCACAATAAAATAAAGAGTTTTTTTATACTTTTATTCTATCTACCAAGGCTTGGAAAGTTTGAAGGAATTATAACATTATTACATGCTACTCTCAAAAATAGTTAAGTTAATGTTGATGCACTGAGTTCTTTTACACATAACTCAATTGGAAGATATTGTCCAGTTATGATTGTTAATCATCACAGTGTTACCTATTGTCAAGCCTGAGAAATACTATAATGCTTAATATTTCTTTTGTCTACAATCTTAATGGTTATACAACAATACTTAAATACAAAACTAGAGCTAATATCGTAAGATGGGTATCTTATCAAGAATAGGTTCTATGAATTTCCTTTTATAATTATTAAAAGGCATATCCTTAATGGATTTATAACCATTAAAAAAAATGCATAATATGTTAGTATTATAATGGGTAGTAATATTGATCCCTACCTTGAAGAGCTTTAAGGCATAACTTTTAAATAAAATTATAGTTGTATGTTGAATTAATACCTTGCAATGTATAAACAAATGGGCCATAGACTAGACCGCACCCATAAAAAGTCTATGGTTTATCCTTGGATCAAAGTTTTATAATCTTTTAATATATACATCCCTTGATGGTAAGTTGTACTAGGTCGCATATAAGTTTATAACCTTGCTATGTTATAACCCTAACCTTCGACAGATTAAAATCATTGGAGCATCGTGTTTGTATAAAGGATGGGTCGTAGTATTGATTACTTATTTAATAAATTTAAGACCTAACAATATACTATTATTATGATGTTTACTTCAGCGTGCAAGCTTGGTTGACTTTGGAGTGTCGAACCTTATAGAATTTTCGAGATCTCCAAGTGATTGGAAATATAATTTTTTGTTGATTGCACGCCAAGAACACGCCGAGACTATACAATTTCACCCACTGCATGCATATAATTTCCATGAGTACGTGGACTCATCACAGCCAAGTGTTAAACGGTTAAAAGGAGCACTATCGAACCCTAACTTATTATTTTCCCTCGTTGTTCTCGTCCTCCGGCCGCTCTGCTATTGTGTTAGTAGTCTTGGTTGGTTGCCCCGTCGCTCTGCTACTCGTCGTAGGTAGTCTCCTAGCTCGCTTCTTTGTCTCCTGCTCATTGTGAGCTCGCCCTGCACGTTTGTGAGAAGAGAATTGTAACAACGTTGTTGCGGCTTGGGCTAGGTTATTTGTTCCTCCGGGGTTTATCCTTCGTTGCTTGCTCCATCCAGCAATCTCCAGACTGCAATGTTTTATTCACCCGCAACCCAGTTGTGAGTGACGTGGCTTCACCTCTTGAATTTTGTAAGGCTTTAGGGTTTCGCAGCAAACTGTGTTTTTGGTTTGAGAACCATTAGGGCACAAGTGTTTATACTTGCTGGTTCGGTGACTGCAACTCTCTGTTGTTGAGGGTCAATACTGTGTAATAATACCTTCTCCCTTGCAGCTGATGAAAGGTTTACTTCTCTTCACGCTGGTGGCAGTGCTTCTTCTCGTGGGTGGTTACGTTTCGGTGAAGCTTTGAGGTAAGAAATACTATTTACCTTTTTGTTATCCTTGCAGATTTGTTTTTATTACATAATAGTTTATGTTTGAAACAAGATTTTAACATTATCGTTCTTCGTTGTTCACAGGTGTCGACCTGTCCCTCTGTGTGGTTGGTGCGAGGCTGTGGCAACGACTTGCTCACGGGTAAGCCTTGGACTCTCCATTGCAGTTCTTCCTTGTCCGGTCCCTTATGGGACATTTGCTGGTTGGTCGTCGTGGCCTGCAAAACCCTCGTGGTTTTGGTTCACCTGGGTTCGCTGTTTTTAGTTGATGTTAAAACCCTTGCTTTATGCGGGGTTTCCGGCTTAGGCCGTGACTGTAAATTTTGGTTTTTGTTCTTGTTACTGTGTATATATAAGTAAATGAAAGAAAGGTTGTTAAAGCCTCACTCTTTGAATTTTGTTTGAAGCCAAGAGGCATTAGAAGAGCTTAAACTCTTTGGTTTTACATCTCTATTGTATATTTTGAGAAAGTAGGGTTTTACCCTAACTTGGAGATATGAAGAAAATATATTTATCGTTTCTTTAAATTATCTTTTATTTACAATGAAATACTGTAAATTATTTGTTTATTACTTATATTGCATAACTGATTATTTAAGCTCGGTGATTCGAGCATGTCCATGTTCTGTAAATTTCATTACTGCAAGCTATTTGTATTTAAGTTTACTCTGTAAATTATTTAGGATAACTGTGTATTGTTTTTATATTATCTTGCTTTGATTTACTTCATTCTAAATAAATTTTAAACATTGTTTTATAACTGTTATTTTTCAGAATATAAGTAAATTCATGTTTTTATAGTCGTACTTATGTAACTGATAGTTACATCTTTTAAAGTACATAATTCATATTTACTTGTTATTTATTATAATGAAATAAGAATGTTATCTTACCTGTAAGTAATATTGCTCCTATAATTATATATGTTATCTTTATATTTAGTTTATTTATAGGTGTATAGAGAGATAGTATTCTATTGTTTATTTCTTATGTTACCCTATTTATATTACAATAATAGTATCTATAATTTAAAAGAATAACAAACTATCTATATTCTTTCCTATGAACTGTATTGTAGTGTTTATTTTAAATTATAAAAGAAACAAGTTAGTAGCTGTATAACTTGTTTAAGTTTAGTTAGATAAAATGAAAAAGTTATTTACATTACAGCGTAATTAAAAATCTTAAACCAATTAGTTTTAGCTTTAGAAATAAATCTAAGTTTGTCTATCCTCACTCACAGTTTGAATGCTATAAAAAATACAATAATTATTTATTCTATACAGGAAAGAAATAACTTGTAGAGATGAATGGCATTCTAATTTAACCTGTCACTACATAGTTTAACTTTTATATATTCTCTTCCTTTTGTTTCAAGTAGATATAAAGATTTCGAAAGTGAATACTGTAAAAAGAACTGTTTCATCTACCAAACATACTACTGTCAGTAAAATGATATAGCTTCTTTTTCTGTTTCTAAAATCTAACATTCATAGTCTAGGTCTAACCCTAACCCTACTCCATGCACAGAATACTATTTCTTCTGATAACAAATAAAGAAAACAATCTCATAATCAAGCTAACATCTTATCTTAAATTTACATCATACTATTTCATTTAAGTACACCACTTGTGCTAGAGTACGATCTGGATTACTCCAGATGGGGAAAAGCACAGGTAGGATTTGTTTCTCATTAAGAATAATTTCATTACTAAAAAAATCAAGATATTCTATCTTCTAAGTTTTTACATCATAAACTGTAAATGCATCATTCAATCACACTCAGATAATAACACAGAAATTAATAGATAGCAGAACCTGTTCTTAAAGCTTGGTCGACAACAACAATGGGAGGCCGTTCCTCCCTACCAACTCTTGGAGAGCGGTCAAACAGCGACTCCTCAGGACCCTCGAGCTTGCTCTGGTCTCCCTAGCTGGAACTAGGTGCAGCAAATAATCAAGTACTAGTCCTGAGACTCAATACCAGTCCTGAACTTGTCAGTCAAATCTCTCAGCTAGAAAGCTGTATCAGATCAAGTTACTATAGTTTATCTCTCAAAACAACTTCCTTACAGTTTTCCCTTTTTCCCAATGAATTCCTTGAAGTACATTCATCCTGAATGATTCTTATCCTAGAAAATATCTGAGCAGCCTCAGCTCTCTACATTAGGTACTTTTAAAAGATTTCCTAGGTCTTTTTGGGTTAGTTGTCATTAATTGAGCCACCTGCTCTGATCCCACTTTCTTGGGGGATCATGACCCCAAATGTAGGGAAGTTGCCACCTGCAACATAAGAAGTGTTTGAGGATGCTGCCACTTGTCCTTTTGCTCTCCACCTATTTCCTTCCACCAGTTTGACCAGTAACACTCTTATTAACAGCTCTCCCAAGCTGTTGTCTCCACTTTTTATTTATTAAAATAAATATTCAGAATTACATTCCACATCTTTTGACTCTGCTGAGTCATCAGTTTCTACTTAGCATTAAATTTAACATAATGTCTTAGGAATCAAATTAAAACAAATAACATTATTTTACAAAATTGGGGTATGTGACATACACACCCCCTTAAAATGTAACATCGTCCTCGATGTTACTTATTCTTCATCCTCCGTAGTCCCCTGGAACAGATTTGGGTATGCTTCCCGCATCTTACTTTCCAGTTCCCAAGTGGCCTCTTTAGGACTAAGGTGCTTCCATTGCACCTTCAACTGTCCAATGGTGCGGTTCCGAAGTGTAATTTCCCTCCTCCCGAGGATACAATCCGGTTCCACCAGAATTTCTCCTTCTAGTTCCACCTGTACAACATTCCAATCAACCACATGAGTAGCATCATGAACATATTTCTTTAAAACAGAGATATGAAAAACATTATGTACTTTCAAGTTAGGTGGTAATGCTAGTTGGTAGGCTACTTGGCCAATCCTAGATAAAATTTCAAACGGACCACAGTAACGTGTTGCCAACTTTGCACAACTCCCCAGTCTTAGAGAGATTTTCTTGGGCCTTACCTTGATGAACACATGTTCACCTACTTGGAACTCCTTGGGAGTTCTTTTTAAGTCTGCTTGACTTTTTTGCCGATCCTGTGCCACCTTCAAATTTCCCTGCACTTGCTTCACAATTTCCTCCATTTCTTTCAACAATTCTGGACCTAACACTAATCTATCTACTGGATTTCTCCAAGAGATAGGAGTGTTGTATTTGCGTCCATATAAAATTTCAAATGGAACAAATTTAGCTGATGACTGATAGTTATTATTATATGCAAACTCTACTAGATGTAAATAGTCTTCCCACTTACCTGGCTGATCTTTCACATACATCCTCAATAAATCCTCCAGTACCTGATTTACTCTTTCAGTTTGTCCATCTTTTTGAGGATGGAAGGAAGTACTGAAATTCAATGTTGTATTTAATCCTCTAAACAAGGACTTCTAAAAGTTTCCTGTAAACTTAGGATCTCTGTCTGAGATTATAACCTTCGGTACTCCATGTAACCGAAAAATATGCTTTAAGAAGATATCAGCTATATTGGCAGCCTTGTAAGTAGTTTTAACAGGAATAAAATGTGCTGCCTTGCTTAACTTATCAACCACTACCATAATAGAGTCATTTTGATTCTGATTTATGGGTAGTCCAGTAATAAAATCTAAGCTAATCACTTCCCATTTCCAGCTAGGAATAGGTAAAGGTTGTAGCAAACCAGCTGAGTGTTGGTGTTCGGTTTTCACCTGTTGACATTCTAAACACCTTGCAATGTATTCAGTAATAAAATCTAAGCTAATCACTTCCCATTTCCAGCTAGGAATAGGTAAAGGTTGTAGCAAACCAGCTAGGTGTTGGTGTTCGGTTTTCACCTGTTGACATTCTAAACACCTTGCAATGTATTCAGCTACTTCAGTTTTCATATTTGGCCAAAAATATTATTTTCTTAGCATGGTTATAGTCTTTTGATAACCTGGATGTCCTGAATATGGTGTTTTATGGACTTCATCCAGAATTAACAACTTAACCTTAGGCACATTAGGTACATACAGTTTATCCTTAAATAATAAAAATTCATTTTCATTTAAACTATAACCTTTTATTAAGCTTTCTGTAGGTTCTTCCTTAACTGTTATTTGTAATTTTTGATAACTTTCATCTTGTTTTATCCATTCTTTAAGCTGTTCATTTAAATCTGAAACGTAAGTGCTGATTGCTGCTGTAAAATTCAGCTTAGTGTTTTTGCTTAATGCATCAGCCACCTTATTTTCCTTACCCTTTATATGCTGGATTTCAAAGTCATACTTGCTTAAGAAAGATAACCGCCTAGCTTGTCTAGCGTTTAAATTAGGTTGATCTAGAATATATTTCAATCCTTTATTATCAGTCATTAAGATAAATTTTCTGCCAATTAAATGATGTCGCCACATTTTTAAGGCATGTATTACAGTTGCTAGTTCTAGATCATAAGTTGCGTAATTCTTTTCGTGAATTTTTAAATTTCTAGAATCATAGGCAATGACATGCCCTTCTTGAGTCAGAAAACTGCCTAAGCCATCATTACAGGCATCAGTACATACTACGAAATATTTGTTAGGATCTGCTATTCTTAGAATAGGTGCACTAGTCAATAAGGTTTTTAACTTCTTAAAACTTTCTTCACATTTCAGGTTCCAGTCAAATTTCTTTCCTTTCTTTTGTAAGGAAGTTATCGGATTTTCTATCCTTGAAAAGCCTTCAATGAATCTCCGGTAATTCCCATGAATGACCTAACATCCGTAACATCTTTAGGAACCGGCCAATCTTCGATTGCCCGTATCTTTTCAGGATCTACTGAAATTCCTTCCTTAGTCACTACGTGACCTAAGTACTGAATTTAATCCTTAAAGAAGTCACACTTACTAAACTTCGCGAAGAGTTAATGTTCTCGCAACTCTTGTAAAACTATTTTTAGGTGTTCTTTATGTTCTTCTTTCGTTTTTGAGTAGATTAAGATGTCGTCGATAAACACGACCACAAAATTATCCAAATACTTATGCATTATATTATTCATTAAGTACATAAAGACAGCTGGGGCGTTAGTAAGCCCGAATGGCATTACGACAAATTCGTAGTGTCCATATATGGTTCTAAAGGCTGTCTTGAAGATATCTTCATCTTTAATTCTTACTTGATGATATCCTGACCTCAAATCTATCTTTGAAAACACCGTGGCTCCACGTAGTTGATCAAACAGGTCATCTATGCGAGGCAACGGATATCTATTTTTAATAGTCATCTTGTTTAGCTGACGGTAGTCTATGCATAATCGCATGGTTTCGTCTTTCTTTTTAACAAATATGACCGGTGCCCCCCAGGGAGACACACTGGGTCGAATGTACTTTTTATCAATTAACTCTTTTAATTGTGATTTTAGCTCATTAAGTTCTAAAATGTTCATTCGATAAAGAGCTTTTGAGCTAGGTACCGCACCCGGTACCAACTCAATGGTGAAATCCAATTCCCTCCTTGGAGGTAATCCTGGAATTTCTTCTGGGAATACGTCGGTATACTCTTTTAAAACAGGAATATTTTCTATCTTTAACTTATCTGTTTTAGTTTTACCTTCCTCATCTGCAATAGTTACTGCATAGGCTTTACATCCTTTTCTAACAACTCTTTTAAGTTGTAAAGCAGAAATTTTCCTTACTACAGTTTTTCTAGGAATACCCTTAACCTTTACTGGTTGTTCATCACTATTTAAACATGTAAAAGTTTTATCGTAACAGTTTAAAATCACTTTATGTTGTTCTAACCAGTCCATACCAATCAACAAATCATATGAGCCAAGTGGAAAAACATTAAGCTTAACTGTAGTTTTAAATTCATCCATAAGTAAAGCACATTCTTTCACAAAACAAGTTACTTTTCTTTTAGCCCCAGTGGCTAATTGAACTAACCAAGAATTCTCAAACTTATCGACAAACAACTTACATTTTTCCACTATCTGAGGTGCAATATAACTGAGACTAGCTTCTGAATCAATTAAAATGGTTACATGGGTCTGATAAATCATACCTTCTACTTCCACCATGGAAGTCTGATAATCATCTTGGCGGTTCCCCAAGGCCACGTTAATTTTGGACATGATCCTTGCTAGTTCCTCAACGGTCATCTCCTCCTGTACAGTATGAATATTGTTGACAGTCTTTTTCCGGTTTGGACAGACCGAGGCATAGTGCGGGCCATTACATTCCCAGCACTTAACAGGCTCTTTTCGTTCAAAACTCTTGGTAAAATTTCCATGGTTATTTACAGCTTCCTTGCCCTTAAAATTATTCGAATTGTTGGAAGTACCATTCCTATTTCCCTGGAAATTCTTGTTGTTAGAATAATTTTTGGTCTTGTTATTCTTGAAATTCTTATGAGGTACAAATTCCTTCTTCTTAAATTTAGGCTGATTGTTATTTTTCTTAGCCTTCCAGTTGGCCAAGCCCTCTTTCTTTTGGTTCTGCTCAAAACAAAAATTAGCCATCCTCATAGCTTCCTCCAAAGTCTTCGGGTTATCATATTCAATTTTGTCTTTGATATGATACGGTAGACAGCTAAGAAATCGCTGTACTTTAGGTTTCTCGTCTACTAGGTAGGGTACATACCTAAGTAAACTTAAGAATTTGCTGTTCAAATCCTTCATTGTCATTGAACCTAACTTCAATTCATAAAACTCTTTAGCTCTTTCCTCGTAATACTATTCAGACATTAATTTCTTTTTGAAATACATTTTAAAGGTACTCCAATTAACTTCCTTATCTCTTATACCCTTGACTCTCTTGAGGTCTTGCCACCATATGTCAGCTTTTCCCTAGAGGTTATATATTGCCATCCTTGCATTTAACTGATTAATATATATGAAAATACTTCTTCATCCCGGATAACCAAGACTCTACTTCCTCCCCCTTCTCAGTCTCTCCATTAAAAGTTGGGGGTTTTATCTTTTTGAACTCCCCTGAAATTTCCTCATATGGTTTGTATTTCTTCTTCCTGTCATACAAATCATCTTCACTACTGTCAGTAGTAGTATGGTAACTTTGTTGTTCACCAAACCCTTCAGATGATGAACTGCTTTCAGTTTTTGCAAGCTTCATCTTTTTGGATTTTCTTTGATGACTAACATCCTCAGATTCTGACCTTCTACTCCTTCCTTCAGTTTGGAACTTTTCTATTAAAATTTGGTTCAATTCTTCCTGAGCCTTTAGGATCCTTTCATTCTCCCTCTTTACTGATTCCATTTCAGTTTTTAAATCTTTTACAGTCGTAATAGCTTTGAGCAATTGGCAGTCCCCTCTTCTAACATAGGTTCTCTGGGCAAATTTCTTGTTTCTGTATGTGGAGACTCCTCCTATGCATACTCCCCCAGCTTTTCCATACCTGCCTGTTAAATTTCAGAAAAATGAAATTTTATGTTCTTAACATAAAACAAAATATATGTTAGCATATTAATTTAATTTACTGTTCTATGAAAGCTAGTTGGGCTGCATGTGCTCTGATACCACATGTCAAAGTCCCAAAATTTCTGAAAAAATTTAAAACTTTGAAAATACTGATAAAATTCATTACTGCAGTCAACTAATTGTTTTAATTAGTTATATGTTGATGATTTCATAATCTGAATTATCTACTTGATTCTGTTTATCTTATAGAATAATTCTTTTTCAGTTTAATGACTTGTTTTTCTTTGCGACCACAAGGTGGAACTGTCTTGGTGTTCTGGGCTTACTTAGCTTTTGAGCTAACGCAGAAAGTTTACCTGCTCTTACAGATTTACAGGTAAGAAAAATTCGGTGCTGCTTGTCAATAATCATTACGCATACAGATATATGTTCGTTGCAAAATAATAGCTCAGTAAAAGAATATAAATGCTATGCAATTTCCAATGCTTTATGAGGTAAAACCATTAAATTGTTATTCTTTTAAAAACGCCATGAAAACGAGATTCAGTTCTATCAGTATTGGTGACAGTTGCTTTCTTTCTAGGAGTTATAATTTATATTTTTTATTGTGTACTAAACTCCGCGATGTTTACCATAGTTGTCGTGTGTGTAAACGTCTTAAATCTTTTTTTGCATGCAGACTAAAAGATGGCAGGATTATTACATTAAGAGTCTATTTAAAATTGTGAATCTATACCATGTATGTCATGTTAGATTTGATTACCCCATGGAATATGAAAGTAATGCACAATAAAATAAAGAGTTTTTTTATACTTTTATTCTATCTTCCAAGGCTTGGAAAGTTTGAAGGAATTATAACATTATTACATGCTGCTCTCAAAAAGAGTTAAGTTAATGTTGATGCACTGAGTTCTTTTACACATAACTCAATTGGAAGATATTGTCTAGTTATGATTGTTAATCATCACAGTGTTACCTATTGTCAAGCCTGAGAAATACTATAATGCTTAATATTTCTTTTGTCTACAATCTTAATGGTTATACAACAATACTTAAATACAAAACTAGAGCTAATATCGTAAGATGGGTATCTTATCAAGAATAGGTTCTATGAATTTCCTTTTATAATTATTAAAAGGCATATCCTTAATGGATTTATAACCATTAAAAAAAAATGCATAATATGTTAGTATTATAATGGGTAGTGATATTGATCCCTACCTTGAAGAGCTTTAAGGCATAACTTTTAAATAAAATTATAGTTGTATGTTGAATGAATACCTTGCAATGTATAAACAAATGGGCCATAGACTAGACCGCACCCATAAAAAGTCTATGGTTTATCCTTGGATCAAATTTTTATAATCTTTTAATATATACATCCCTTGATGGTAAGTTGTACTAGGTCGCATATAAGTTTATAACCTTGCTATGTTATAACCCTAACCTTCGACAGATTAAAATCGTTGGAGCATCGTGTTTGTATAAAGGATGGGTCGTAGTATTGATTACTTCTTTAATAAATTTAAGACCTAACAATATACTATTGTTATGATGTTTACTCCAGCGTGCAAGCTTGGTTGACTTTGGGGTGTCAAACCTTATATAAGTTTCGAGATCTCCAAGTGATTGGAAATATAATTGTTTGTTGATTGCACGTCAAGAACACGCCGAGACTATACAATTTCACCCACTGCATGCAAATAATTTCCTTCATTCTAAATAAATTTTAAACATTGTTTTATAACTGTTATTTTTCAGAATATAAGTAAATTCATGTTTTTATAGTCGTACGTATGTAACTAATAGTTACATCTTTTAAAGTACATAATTCATATTTACTTGTTATTTATTATAATGAAATAAGAATGTTATCTTGCCTGTAAGTAATATTGCTCCTATAATTATATATGTTATCTTTATATTTAGTTTATTTATAGGTGTATAGAGAGATAGTATTCTATTGTTTATTTCTTATGTTACCCTATTTATATTACAATAATAGTATCTATAATTTAAAAGAATAACAAACTATCTATATTCTTTCCTATGAACTGTATTGTAGTGTTTATTTTAAATTATAAAAGAAACAAGTTAGTAGCTGTATAACTTGTTTAAGTTTAGTTAGATAAAATGAAAAAGTTATTTACATTACAGCGTAATTAAAAATCTTAAACCAATTAGTTTTAGCTTTAGAAATAAATCTAAGTTTGTCTATCCTCACTCACAGTTTGAATGCTATAAAAAAAAATACAGTAATTATTTATTCTATACAGGAAAGAAATAACTTGTAGAGATGAATGGCATTCTAATTTAACCTGTCACTACATAGTTTAACTTTTATATATTCTCTTCCTTTTGTTTCAAGTAGATATAAATATTTCGAAAGTGAATACTGTAAAAAGAACTGTTTCATCTACCAAACATACTACTGTCAGTAAAATGATATAGCTTCTTTTTCTGTTTCTAAAATCTTACATTCATAGTCTAGGTCTAACCCTAACCCTACTCCATGCACAGAATACTATTTCTTCTGATAACAAATAAAGAAAACAATCTCATAATCAAGCTAACATCTTATCTTAAATTTACATCATACTATTTCATTTAAGTACACCACCTGTGCTAAAGTACGATCTGTATTACTCCAAATGGGGAAAAACACAGGTAGGATTTGTTTCTCATTAAGAATAATTTCATTACTAAACAAATCAAGATATTCTATCCTCTAAGTTTTTACATCATAAACTGTAAATGCATCATTCAATCACACTCAGATAATAGCACAGAAATTAATAGATAGCAGAACCTGTTCTTAAAGCTTGGTCGACAACAACAATGGGAGGCCGTTGCTCCCTACCAACTCCTGAAGAGCGCTCAAATAGCGACTCCTCAGGACCCCCGAGCTTGCTCTGGTCTCCCTGGATGGAACTAGGTGCAGCAAATAATCAAGTACTAGTCCTGAGACTCAATACCAGTCCTGAACTTGTCAGTCAAATCTCTCAGCTAGAAAGCTGTATCAGACCAAGTTACTGCAGTTTATGTCTCAAAACACCTTCCTTAGAATTTTCCCTTTTTCCCAATGAATTCCTTGAAGTACATTCCTCCTGAATGATTCTTCTCCTGGAAAATATCTGAGCAGCCTCAGCTCTCTACATTGGGTACTTTTAAAAGATTGCCTAGGTCTTTTTGGGTTAGTTGTCATTAATTAAGCCACCTGCTCTGATCCCACTTTCTTGGGGGATCATGACCCCAAATGTAGGGAAGTTGCCACCTGCAACATAGGAAGTGTTTGAGGATGCTGCCACTTGTCCTTTTTCTCTCCACCTAGTTCCTTCCACCAGTTTGACCAGTAACACTCTTATTAACAGCTCTCCCAAGCTATTGTCTCCACTTTTTATTTATTAAAATAAATATTCAGAATTACATTCCACATCTTTTGACTCTGGTGAGTCATCAGTTTCTACTTAGCATTAAATTTAACATAATGTCTTAGGAATCAAATTAAAACAAATAACATTATTTTACAAAATTGGGGTATGTGACATCTGCATATCGTTTGATAAACTTCCTATAGTATCCAGTGTGTCCTAATTTTGCTCTTAATTTTTTAATTGTAGTAGGTGGACGGTAGATCAAGGATGATCACAACTTTGGCTGGATCAACCAATATTATGTCGCGGCAGACCACATGGCCCAACAAATCTCCAAAAGGTGCGCAAAAAATGCATTTCTTCAAATTCAGGGAATTTTGATACCGAAAACAGCGTTCCAACATCATTCTCAGGATCTCTATATGGTCTTTTACAAGGCCAAATACTGTCCAGTCATCAAAGTGGACTTCAATAAATTTGCATATAAAGTCTTTAAAGGCGGCCACTATGATTCTGGAAAAAATCAAAGGCGCATTCTTGAGTCCAAAGGGCATTATTGTATATTGGAAACATCTCCACTCCATCGCAAGGGTAGTATTATGTCGGTCCTCCTTTGCAATTCTAATATGATGGTAACCAAAAAATCCATTAGTAAAAGAGTATATCTCTTGTCCTCCGACATTCTCTAGTACCTCATCTATAAATGGAGTTGGAAATGGATCATGCAAACAAGCATCATTCAATTTTCTCAGGTCGACACAAATTCTTACTTCACCTGAGGTTTTCTTGTCCCATACTACAATTGGGATAATCCATTATGATTCTTTGACAAGTTCTATAACACCTGCCTCTAGCATTCGGTCCAACTCAGCCTTAACCTTCTCTTTGTATCGTGGATTTAATATGTATGGTAGTTGCTTGACTGGTTTTGCGTCGATACTCAAAGGTATCTTCATTTCATCGATGTCTCTAACTATTCCTTCCACTTTAGAAAATTTGGTAGGGAAAAGATCCTGAAATTCATGCAATAAGTCGGTGATCTTCCCCATAGTCTCATCATCCCAATAATCTCCAATATTGGCAAACTTTGGATTTTTAGGCGATCCAATATTTACTTTCTTAATCTTAAGTGGACTTAGGAATTGGTCACTGGAAATGGAAACTCCTTCCACTGGGCACATACCTTTTGACTCATGTATGTTCATATCGAGCGGATCATCATCATCTGGTTCTCCCCTGACATTATAACATTCCATCCAATGGTGGAATGTCGTGTTGCATTGATGGAAATTTGTGGTTGGGGCAGGGATTTCTTCAAATATATTCTTCTTCATTATCTATAGCACAACGTCAATTGTTGGTTGTTCACTTGTGTTACAACTGATTTTACCACACATGGTAGATCACATATTTATGGCCTTCCCTGTCCCTCTACACACTCTTTGGACCCCATGGACCATTTTTGTACCTTTGATGTTTCCAAGATCATCCCTAAAAACATGCATTATTTTCCATACGCGAGTTTTAAACCCATTCTCACGTATATACGCAGATATGACCCTTAAACCCGCGTACATCGGGATGTGTGAAAAAGGACAAATAGTTTTGGAGTTTTCCTTGATGTGGATCCAAGTCACTTGTCTCTTGGCCTTCCATATGCCTTGAGATCGCTCAGATTTGACCTTCTATTACCCCATTGAAGCACTATATAAGGAACCCTTTGGATACATTGAAAGGGAAGGAATTGGAGAGCAAGAAAACTATAGTCTATTGTTGCCGAAACCTTATTATACTTGAGTCTACATCCCTTTGTCCCTTGGAGCACTTTGTGTTCTTCCCAATATTTCCTTTGCTTGTGAGCTTGCTATCAAGAGATGGAGGATTGAGGTGGTGGAGGCCGAGGTGGAGGACTCAGTTTCTCCGTTTCGCAGACGTGTCGATAGAGGTTGTCATTCTTGTAATCTCTAATTTATATTAATAGAAATATCTTTTCTTGTCCAATGATGTGCATTTAAATGAATATTGAATCCATGGATGATTTTAATTGCTTATACATTATTGATTATATATTCTAGAGTAGGTCTAACACAATTATATAGCATGCTTGTCTTGTTTGCTGATTGTTGAGAGAGCAAATTGCTAACACAAGCAAGATTGGAAAAGCTCAACGAGGATCTACATCAACCATCCGGAATAAGGTATGTTTCGAGATCCTTTAGTGTTAGATATTTTATTTCTCTTGCATATGGGAAGGGATTGATTTCTGCGGTTACTCTGTCTATTGTGGTACCCCAAGCCATAGAATTTTTTCCCCGTAACAGAATTGGCGACCATGCTGGGGAGTTCCTTGTCATTTCCTTTGGGGATTTTATCGACATTCAATGCTCTTGAGTTGCTTTGATTTCTCTGTTTCTGAGTCGGGTCTGGGGGCATGTTTGCCTAGTAGTGTCTGATAGGAGTAAATTTTGTCTCAGCTTGTCTGTTTACCTTCTTTTTTGTCTCAGCTTGTCCAATTGGGAGGGAAAACCGTCGCAATCGAGGTTGAGGTGGTTGATGCGCCCCTTGACTACAATATTTTGCTGGGTGGGAATTGGATGTATAGTATGCAAGCCATAGCTACTTCTCTCTTTCAATTAGTACGCTTTCCATTTAATGGGAAGATCGTTACGATTGATCAGACATCATTCCGTAATCCGAGTGTTAATGCATCATCGGGAACTTCTATCCCGATTATCGATCACTCTCAGCCGACAACTGGGAGTGTGGGTGTGGGTTTGTATCCGTCTCTTATGGGAACCTTTAGCTGTCCTGTGCCCGTTCTTATGATTGGATCTAGTTTTGGTGGGGCTTCGTCCTCGTTGAATTCAGTGTCTTTTCGCACTACCCATATGGAAGATCCTTGTATTCTTCCTTCACCGAGTCCTTCGAATGGACCTATCGAAACGGATGTGCCATTGCCTGCAACGATGGTTCCATATCAAGCAAAACTTGATCAAGTTACAGAGCCTAGTCATTCTTCTTCGCAGACGGAGGAGGAGGACCCGTATGTGCTTCCTGCATGGGAAATTGAGTCCTCTCACGCACATGATTTCCTCGATGATGCTTTTCCATCGGATGAAGCCATTATTGAGGCCATGTCTAGAGTTGAGCCACCTTAGGAAGAGCTACATCATCGATCATATTTTCTTCCTGAGCTCGACTGTATGGAGCGTGATGAATTTAGGGAGATTCTTAGCGAGAAGATTGGTAGTCCCATGGTACCATTGAGTTCTCCTGGTCAGATGGCCGATGGGAACATGGTGAATTTATCACCTACTATTCCTATCAATATTTCTCATGATCCTAGCAAAGTTGAGAATGTCTACATTGGGGCGAGTTGTTCCCTTGATGAGATCGCAAAGTATACTGAGCTATTTAAAGAGTTTCATGACATATTTGCTTGGTCATACAAGGAAATGCCAGGTATCGACCCTAGTATTTTCAAACATAAGATCAAGACCTATCCGGATGTGAAGCCGATTCGACAACGTTTGCGTGCGGTGAACCCTAGAAAAGCACCCCATTAAGGCAGAGATAGAGAAACTGTTGACTAGTTTTATCTATCCCGTTCCCTTGACAGAGTGGGTTTCAAATCCCATTCCGGTTGATAAGAAGCAGGGAGCGATTTGTATATGCACTGATTTCCGTGATTTAAATCATGCTTGTCCTAAAGATAATTTTCCCACACCATTTATTGATCAGATTTTGGATGAGTGTGCGGGAAGCGAGGTATTCTCCTTCATGGATGGTTTTTCCGGATATAATCAAATTCAGATCAAACACGAGGATCAACATAAGACTGCATTTATTTGTCCTTGGGGTACTTTTGCATATCGAAAGATGCCTTTCGGCCTTAAAAACGCCGGAGCTACTTTTCAGCGGGCTATGACCGTAATTTTTCATGATCTCAAAACAATTATCAAAGTGTATTTGGATGACCTCACTACTCATTCTCGTTTTAGAGTGCATCATCCATACCATTTGAGGTTAGTATTCGAAAGATGTCGTCATTATTAGGTTTGGTTAAATCCTCATAAGTGCATCTTTTGCATGACTGTTGGTCGCTTTCTAGGATTCATCGTATCGAGGGAGGGTATAAGAGTAGATCCCTTAAAGGTTGAGGCGACACTTCAATTGTCTCCCCCGCGTAATATTATACATCTTCAGTGTTTGCAAGGCATGGAAAATTTCTTGCGGAGATTCGTAGTTAATTTTTCCAATTTGACTAAATGCTTTATGCGTCTTTTAAAGAAGGATACTCCTTTTTTCTAGGATGAGCAAGCCCCGGAGTCCTTTGATGCTCTTAAGCAAGCATTAGCATCGGCTCTTTTTTATCTCTTTTTCTTCTTGTATGCGAGTTTTGCCTTCACAGTCATGTGTACACACGGTTTTTCCTGCAATAGCCGCATATATACGCGGATTTTCTGCAAACAGCCGCGTATGCCCTGAGTTTTTTCCTTTTTGGGGAAGATTAAGTGTTGCTGGGTGAGTTTGGATTATTGTTGAGTCTTCTTGTATGCTTCTGGAGTATGTATACACCCATGTTTCTGACCAGAGATGTTTTTTAGTTTAAAATTTTTGAAAATGTTCTTGTCATTTCATTTTCTATTTTTTGTTTTGGGATTAGTGCATTAAGTCTCTTTTACCTTGGTGCTTTTCTTGGGTGTTGTCTGATAGTGCTTGCAGAGTCTTGGGGTTGTAGAGTCATACTTTTTCTTTTTATCTCATTTAATTCAAAAAAATACAAAAACATTTTCTTTTTGCAGCATTATGCATTGTTTGCATTTTTGCATTTGCATGGTACTTGTATTAGGTTTGCTTGGAAAGTATTAGTTGGATTTTCATATAGGAATGATTGCATTTTCATTTGAAGGAAAATTCTGCACTTCACGTAGTAGCATACCCAGTTATTCATTTGACACAGTGCATTTGCATTGATTGTTAGGTGTGCATTTTACTTCTTGTTGCGTCATAACATCATTAGTTGCACGACCATTTGCCCATTTGAGTAATAAGCCAATTAAAATCAACGCATAATAAAATGAATTACACTCTTTTCTTTTATAGGGTGCACCAACAAGATTAGGTTTTAGGGTCTTGGAATAGTTCATTGTGAGTAAATTCTCCAAGACCACTAAACGAAACATTTATGTGTCTGTCCAGGTGAGAGTGTGAAATTACTCTATATAATTATTGTTTCTCAGGATCCTCCTCTTACAAGGGAGTCAAGCACGAGGCAGTGTGAGTGGTTATTGATTGGGATGACCCCTGGTCATAACTGAGTAGCACTGGAGATATTTCCAGGATTGTATTCGTATCTGGGGGCTCTTTCGAGAGTTTTGGGCTTTGCTACCCTGCCCATACGGTCAATTTCTCCTACGACTATCTACATGAGCATTGATTATATTGAGGTGACCTTAGTTTCCTTACCTAGGTTATCGAGGGGGTACTTCACAAAGGCTATTCTACAGGTGTCTTGACCAGGTAGGGGTTGGACAACACAGTCTCTATATGCGTTGAAGCTGAGGGCCACTATAATTGGTTACGAACCTCTGCTTGTTGTGTATGGGAGTCTCAAGCCTCTCATAGTTGAGACATACCTACTTCATTCGGGAGCTCACATATCGTACCCTTGTTTGCTTGTGATTTTGCTTTACATTTTATAGGTGTATGCTTTGTGCACGCTAGTTTGCCTAGGGTTTGCGTAGTTAGATTGAGTCTTTTCATTTTTTGAGTCATTGTGGATTCAGGCGCGACACTTCACCGTTCTCATCGTTTAGTAGGACTTTCGACTTCCACGTCTCCTCCTCCTTTGGGAGAGAGAAACAGACAGTCCGGGTGGACTACTTCTCACTTTGATTCAGACACAATGGGAGATCACGAAGATGAGATTCCTGAGATGTCCTCTCCACTTCACGAGGTTGGGGATGAAAATTATACTCCCGTATATGATCCTTCACCAGAAATACCTTCACATTCTGGTTATGATCCCTCATTCACAGGTCGCTGGTATTGGTTTCTAGGCGACGAGAATCATCACGAACCCACAAGCACTAGTCATGTTTTTTATGGCATGTCTGATATCCATGCACCCGATCTGGCACATCATGTTGATTCAAAAGTTGAACCTAGCACTACACCCAGGGGCACTCCTATTCCTTTCCATGCAGAAATATTTGGGAGCACTAGTCACATTGCCCCTTCCATCCCGGTGGTGGAGGCAACCTCACATGTTTTTCCTAGACCTAGCGTTAGTAACCATATGTGGATACCAGAACCAAAACAAGTGACCATTGGGAACACCACTTACATCCCTTCACATGTCCCTTTTTCCTTGAACCCTACTCCTTCGAATGCATTTTTTACTACCCTTCCTCCCCCTCATTCATGTGGTCCTTCGGGTTGGAATATTGCTACTAACCATGTTCATACTGCGACTTCTCGCACGGTAGTATCTCAGAGTCAAGTACCTCCTGTTGTGTCGGGAGATCATATCCTTGTTTCTGGATCGTCTTATGGTCCATCGCAAGGAGTTCCCCATATTCCTAATTATGGATCTTCTCATGGGACATCCCATGGGACACCTTATGGAGCTTCTCATGGACAGTCTTACGGACTGCAGTATGGATAGAACTATCAACCCTATGGGTGCGGGTATCAACGACCTACTTACTCTTCCAATTATGGCTTTGTAGCACCACATAATCAAGGTACACCACATCATAATGCTTCCATGCATCCCTATACAGGTCAAATGGGAGGAGGTTATTATGGCCAAGGCCATGGTATTTACAGCAATCAGCCTTACATGAACCAGAACTATCAGGGAGCGTGGCATAGACTGGCTCAACCTAGGCTCCCTTTCCTCACAACGTTAAACTTACCTGACTTATTGAGACTTATGAATGATCCAGTATCTCATGGCCTGGCCTGGTCGGCCGTCCCTAGCAAGCTTCCTTCGGACATTCCTAAGTTCGAAGGCAAAGATGGAGAAGATCCTAGTGAGCATGTCACTACTTTTCACCTTTGCTGCTCTTCCAATTCCTTACATGAGGATTCAATCCATTTGAGGCTATTTCAATGCACCCTCATCGGGCCTGCAGCGAAATGGTATATAGAGTTACCAAGGGGGGCATTCATTTTATTTGATGACCTTGCCATGACTTTCCTCAATCACTTTCAGCTACCAGTGCATTATGACGTTGGTACCGAGCTCTTGTCGACATTCCGGCAAGACAAAGCCACACATATCTCAGATCATATTCAAGAGTGGCGTAGACGAAAGTGGTTGATTAAATTTTTTATACCACTAGAATTTCTCCTTGAGTGGTTCCTCAAGTTGTTGTTACCTTACATCGCGAAGGATGTTTCTACATCTGGAGTCCAAAATGAGGAACAAGCAATTTTTAGGGCACAAGAGTTGGATTTGATCTACGCTAAATCCAGAATTTGTATGAGATTATACCTAATGCTCCGCGATCTAGTTTCGATCCCAAGATCAAGCCTGGACCACACACTGACGGCATTGTGGGTTGTACAAGTGCCAAACCTGTGGATTCGGTTGTGAAACAAGTGAGCCAATTGTCAATTAATCAATCTACGTCGGGAAAAGCCACAACTTCATCTCAACCTACCCAAACGGCGAGTGTACTTTCCGTGGAATCATCGGACCAAAAGGGAAACCAATAGCCTGGAAGGAATAGGAAAAAAGGTAAAAATAATCGTCAGGGTGGGAACAAGAACAAAAATGCTAATTATAATGACAAGAACGCTCGTAATGCTAGGGGGACAAGCAGTCTAAAAGTAAGGTAAAGTTTCCTTGCAAGTTATGTAAGGAGGACCACCTCACTCACTTGTGCCCTCATATGGAAGATGCCTCGAGGTTCATAGCACAGGGCCCAGCCGTGCTAACTAATCCTTTACCCAAAAATCAAAATATGAACTTGAGGACCATTGATCCTCATTGTGCATTGGGTGGAGATCAAAATCCGTTGGAAGCCAATAGTGGTCATGGTTGCGTTAACATGGTGCGTGCTACTATGGTTGTGACTCTTGCAAAGTATTATGGTTCATCACAACCGGACCTTGGAAAAGAACCCGCTCCACCCGAGAGCCCTTTGCGTATCGAAAAACCTACAGATAAACCTGAAGTTGCACCTCACATTCCTAAGGTAGTCATAAAGCATTCAGGGCACAATCCTAATGCCTGAGCCACCCAGAACTAATTCATTGTTGAGGATTTGGGCCAAACTCCTTGTGCAATGTCCGCGTTTGAAGTACTTTAGATTTGTCCTCCGCAGAGGAGAGCCTTGCTTTCTTCTCTTGGGGTTGATGATGATAACTCTTCTTCCGTTATCAGCTTTGAAACCATGGGAATACAACCTCGCTTGCCTTACTACGTGTCTCTTTTGATTCATGTAGAGTGTCTTAATATGACCGTCAAATGCATTGTGATTGACGAAGGCGCTGTTGCTTCCATGATGTCTTTTTCATGTTGGAAGGGTTTGGGTTCTCCCAAGTTATCTCAATCCGCTACTATGTTGATAGATTTTGATGGTAGATCTTTTCGGCCGCACAGGATTCTTCCTTCTATTAAGGTCCAATTGGGAGGGAAAATCGTCGCGATCGAGGTTGAGGTGGTTGATGCGCCCCTTGACTACAATATTTTGCTGGGTGGTAATTGGATGTATAGTATGCAAGCCATAGCTACTTCTCTCTTTCGATTAGTATACTTTCCATTTAATGGGAAGATTGTTACTATTGATCAGACATCATTCCGTAATCCGAGTGTTAATGCATGATCGGGAACTTCTATCCTGATTATCGATCACTCTCAGCCGACAACTGGGAGTGTGGGTGTGGGTTTGTATCCGTCTCTTATGGGAACCTTTAGCTGTCATGTGCCCGTTCTTATGATTGGATCTAGTTTTGGTGGGGCTTTGTCCTCGTTGAATTCAGTGTCTTTTCGCACTACCCATATGGAAGATCCTTGTATTCTTCCTTCACCGAGTCCTTCGAATGGACCTATCGAAACGGATGTGCCATTTCCTGCAACGATGGTTCCATATCAAGCAAAACTTGATCAAGTTGCAGAGCCTAGTCCTTCTTCTTCGCAGACGGAGGAGGAGGACCCGTATGTGCTTCCTGCATGGGAAATTGAGTCCTCTCACGCACATGATTTCCTCGACGATGCTTTTCCATCAGATGAAGCCATTATTGAGGCCATGTCTAGAGTTGAGCCACCTTAGGAAGAGCTACATCATCGATCATATTTTCTTCCTGAGCTCGACTGTATGGAGCGTGATGAATTTAGGGAGATTCTTAGCGAGAAGATTGGTAGTCCCATGGTTCCATTGAGCTCTCCTGGTCAGATGGCCGATGGGAACATGGCGAATTTATCACCTACTATTCCTATCAATATTTCTCACGATCCTGGAAAAGTTGAGAATGTCTACATTGGGGCGAGTTGTTCCCTTGATGAGATCGCAAAGTATACTGAGCTATTTAAAGAGTTTCATGACATCTTTGCTTGGTCATACAAGGAAATGCCAGGTATCGACCCTCGTATTATCAAACATAAGATCAAGACCTATCCGGATGTGAAGCCGGTTCGACAACGTTTGCGTGCGGTGAACCCTAGAAAAGCACCCGCCATTAAGGCAGAGATAGAGAAACTGTTGACTAGTTTTATCTATCCCGTTCCCTTGACAGAGTGGGTTTCAAATCCCGTTCCGGTTGATAAGAAGCAGGGAGCGATTTGTATATGCACTGATTTCCATGATTTAAATCGTGCTTGTCCTAAAGATAATTTTCCCACACCATTTATTGATCAGATTTTGGATGAGTGTGCGGGAAGCAAGGTATTCTCCTTCATGGATGGTTTTTCTGGATATAATCAAATTCATATCAAACACGAGGATCAACATAAGACTGCATTTATTTGTCCTTGGGGTACTTTTGCATATCGAAAGATGCCTTTCGGCCTTAAAAATGCCGGAGCTACTTTTCAGCGGGCTATGACCGTAATTTTTCATGATCTCAAAACAATTATCAAAGTGTATTTGGATGACCTCACTGCTCATTCTCGTTTTAGAGTGCGTCATCCATACCATTTGAGGTTAGTATTCGAAATATGTCGTCATTATTAGGTTTGGCTAAATCCTCATAAGTGCATCTTTTGCATGACTGTTGGTCGCTTTCTAGGATTCATCGTATCGAGGGAGGGTATAAGAGTAGATCCCTTAAAGGTTGAGGCAATACTTCAATTGTCTCCCCCGCGTAATATTATACATCTTCAGTGTTTGCAAGGCATGGAAAATTTCTTGCGGAGATTCGTAGTTAATTTTTCCAATTTGACTAAATGCTTTATGCGTCTTTTAAAGAAGGACACTCATTTTTTCTAGGATGAGCAAGCCCAGGAGTCCTTTGATGCTCTTAAGCAAGCATTAGCATCGGCCCTGTGCTTAGTCCACCCAACTATAGCCGCGATTTCTTGATTTATTTGGCTGCGTCCATGGAGACAGTTGGTATGGTTTTGGTTCACGAGGATGAGGAGCTCCACGAGCATGCCATATATTATTTGAGCTGAAACCTTATTGATATGGAAATCCATTATTCCCATGTGGAGAAACTTACCTTGGCCACCGTTCATGCAGTTCAGAGATTGAGACATTACATTCTCCTTCGCCGAACCTTTGTTGTAGCCCATATCAATCCGTTTCAGTTCATCCTCACTAGAAGGATGATTGGGGGAAAACACAATGAATGGATTGTTATTTTGCAAGAGTTCGATCTCGAATTCGTTTCAGCGAAATCGAAGAAATTGTTGATCTTTGCAGAGCTCAGATCTGATTTTCCAAGTTTGGAGGAGGAGGAGGTTTATGAGGATATGTTCGTCAATGAGCATATTTTCCTTATCTCATCTTTGGACCCATGGTATGGGGATATCATTGTATATTTGCAAACGTTGAAGGTCCCTACTCACCTTTCACGGGATGAGTGACGGCGATTACGTCATGTAGCTAAGAACTACCTTATAGTGGATAACACTTTGTACCGCCATGGGGTAGATTCCATTTTATGTTGTTGCTTAACCCTTGATGAGGCTGAGGTTGTGCTGAATGATTTCCATGGAGGGACGTGTAGTGGTCATTTATCTGGGCTTTCTACAGCCCAAAAAATCTTGAGAGCAGGATATTTTTGGTCGTCGATCTTGAAAGATTGTGTTAATTCAGTCAAGAAGTGCCACCCTTTCCAAGTGTTTGCACGCAATATGCGCTTGCATCTAGCCCTGTTACATCCTATTATCATCGTCGGTCCCTTCACCAAGTGGGGGCACGAATTTATGGATTACAACCCAGCTTTGGCTAGGGGGCATCATCACATTATAGTAGTTGTCGATTATTTCACGAAATGGGCAGAGGCTATGCCCACTATTAAATCCGACGGTGAGACAGCCACACATTTCATTTTCAACCAAATTATTACTTGGTTTGGCATTCCAAAAGAGCTTGTCACTGACAATCGTAGGCACTTTCAGAATAAAATGATGGAAGAGTTGGCTTCAAAGTTAGGGTATAAGCAAGAGCATTCCTCTTCTTATTACCCTCAGGCGAATGGACAGGTTGAAGTAGTGAATAAATCACTTAAGTCCATTCTCCAACGAACCATCACACAAAGCAAGATGAATTGGCATATCATGTTATATCCTGCTTTGTGGGCCTATAGAACCACGGTTAAGACTGCCACCGGTTTCTCTCCATATTATCTTGTGCATGGGGTGGAGTCTGTCTTGCATTGAATGCAAAATCCCTTCGTTGAAGTTAGCTATAGAGCTTTTACCAGACACTTCCGCATTGGAGGAACGTTTGGTCCACTTAGAGCAACTTTATGAGCAGAGCCGAGATGCCTTAGTTGCTCTAGAAGTAAATAAGCATCGCGTTAAGGTCCAATATGATAAGTCTCTCTGTCCGAGGAAGTTTAGTGAATGTGATTTGGTATTTTTGTGGGATCAAGATAAATAACCCTTGGGAGAAGGAAAGTTTAATCCCATGTGGCATGGTCCTTACATGGTCAAACGTGTGTTAGAGAAGGGCACCTATGAGCTGGTGGATTATGAAGGGACAGCCTTGGAGGATCTTAGAAATGGGCTCTATATTAAAAAATACTATGCATGATCTTCAGCCAGGGCTGATTGTTGTATATTATTGTACAATTTTTTGAGTTGCATAGTTAGGTTTTCTTATGGTGATCGGGTTTGTTGATTAGCTTCTGTTTCTTATGGCAGATGTTGATGGAGTCTTCCGTTTACATAGGATTCACTAATGGTGCTAGCCATCACACTCAAAACTGAGCTTCAGCTGCTTGGGTGATTTATACTCCTGCAGTTCAAGTGTTGTCTTCAGGAGGCGTATGTTTATGGCCTTCTTTGAACAATGTTGCTGAATATAGTGCCGGTATTGAGTTATTGCATGATGCCATTTCACATGGTGTTCTCTCTCTTGAGGTACGTCTTGATTCCCAGTTAGTGGTTTCACAGCTTAATGGCTAATATCGTATTAGGGATCCAGTTTTATTACGAAGATTCTTACGTGTGAGATTGCTAGAACGACAGTTTGAGAATATAACATACATACATGTTTCAAGAATTTTTAATCAAGTTGTTGACTCATATGCTAATTATGTGTTAGATTGGAATTTGTTTCATAGACCATAAGCATATCACAAACATACATCTTTGCACACATGTAAATAAATAAAATCGATCATCATAAAAGTTTTTCATTAACATCCAAAATGTGACGTCATAATACATAAATGTCATAATACAAAATTGGGGCTTCCGAGCCACCAAAATATAATACACGGTAGTACAAAAAGAAATACTCTCAGGTCTCTAATCCTATGGAGGAGGAGGCAGGTTCTTATCATGGTAACACACCACGACTTTAGTTAGCCATCGAAATAATCTAACCCATGCCCATGGTACACCAACCACCCGGCGTTGCATGGCGTCAGGCAAGTCCTTGACATTGCACCATGGGTACCCTGTGTGTCAAGCGTACAAAGTTTGTGTGGATGCTTTGGAGCGTTTGCTCCGCATCCGCACCCATGATGTCATCTCCTCTTCCCCTCCATCTATGACGAGGGAAACCATGCGATCGCTGTGGTCCAACATCTGTATACACATGACAGATTGTCACTATGTGTTGTCACACCAAAACATGTCTTTTGAGTCAATATGTCAAAAAACACAAAAACAAATTTAATAATTCAAAAAACTTAAAGTGGGTTTGGGATTCATTACCTATGTCACCATACGTCGCTCCTGGTGGTAGGGGCATGTCCAGATCTTCATGGAAATCTATCCCTGCATAGGGGTAGTCATCGATGGCTATGATCTGCCTCCACCACCATGGAAAGAAGTTCACTGGGTAGGGTTTAGCTACCCTACCTCCGCCTAGTCTGCACATAACATTTACCCAACGTCGTTGGGCCGGATCTTGAACTCTGTGTGAAGGAATGTCCACTCTAGGGCTTATCCCTGGTACACGCTCAAAGAAGAACGTGCTCAGTATGTTTCCGAAATCGAAGTTTCTCACCCTACCCATCTTGCAGTCATTGAGTTGTTGCTTCATGTTGCTCAACAGCGTAGTGCTCTAGTCATACACTATGGGTCTCATACACTCCACCGCATAGAACATCAATGGTCGCGAGGCCTAGTGGATTGAAGCTAAGCCGACTATCCTTCCAAGTGCCAATAGTAAGGCCTTTAGTCTTAGCACCTGGATCGATTTTGTCGGGATTTGACTCCCAACTGTTTCCGTGTCCGGAAAGCAGTACACCGCAATGTACTCATCGATAGTCAACCCACCTCCTGGCCCACGAGATCGAAGATTTACCACCTCTCCTCGTCGGGATAATCCAGTGATAAAGTATATGTCCTCAATCTCTATACTAAGCAACATCCCGTCAATGTGAAAAGACTCAGAGTCTGGATCCCAGTAATGCCAAGACACCAAAACTTATACAAACCGCATGCACGTAAATCTTGTTGGGCCATTAAGTCACCTTGTGTGCAAAATTCCAAATAGTTTTGGAGTTTTCCTTGATGTGGATCTGAGTCACTTGTCTCTTGGCCTTCCATATGCCTTGAGATCGCTCGGATTTGACCTTCCATTGCCCCATTGAAGCACTATATAAGGAACCCTTTGGATACATTGAAAGGGAAGGAATTGAAGTGCAAGAAAACTATAGTCCATTGTTGCCAAAGCTTGATTATACTTGAGTCTGCATCCCTTTGTCCCTTGGAGCACTTTGTGTTCTTCCCAAGCTTGCCTTTGCTTGTGAGCTTGCTATCGAGAGATGGAGGATTGAGGTGGTGGAGGCCCAGGTGAAGGACTCAGTTTCTCCGGTTCGCAGACATGCCGACAGAGGCTGTCATTCTTGTAATATCTTATTTATATTAATAGAAATATCTTTCCATGTCCAATGATGTACATTTAAATGAATATTGAATCCATGGATGCTTTTAATTGCTTATACATTATTGATTATATATGCTAGAGTAGGTCTAACACAATTATATAGCATGCTTGTCTTGTTTGCTGATTGTTGAGAGAGAAAATTGCTAACACAAGCGAGATTCGAAAATCTCAACACGGATCTACATCAACCATCCAGAATAAGGTATGTTTTGAGATCCTTTAGTGTTAGATATTTTATTTCTTTTGCATATGGGAAGGGATTGATTTCTGCGGTTACTCTGTCTGTTGTGGTACCCCAAGACATAGGAAGTTTTCTCCATAATAGAATTGGAAGTTTTCTATAGTTTTGACCATTTCTGACCATTTTGGACCGTTTTGGACTAATTTGATGATGTAGGAGTCCGTTTTTAGCGCGGTTTGACCATGGTTTTGACTCGTTCGTGTCGATTTTAGGTATTATGTTTAAACTGGCATATAGGTTAGGTTTCACGTCCGTTTTCACTTAGCATGACCTTATGACCGTTTCATTATAGCCTTAGGTACAAACCCATTCTATCTTGTCACGGAACCTTCTTGTTGCTTTTAGAAGTGACATGATGTGAATTGTAGAGCTTGACCATACATGGGTACCCTAGTTAGCTCATGTTTGCATTTGGTGCCCATGTTGACATTTTTCCTTTAGGGTGTGGGAGTCCTTTGTATAGTATTGCCATGACTTTGCGCAAGATCCTCATACTCCTCTTGATCTTTTTGTTGGCCTTTTCCCCAGGACCCCCTTATGTCAAGTTGTAATTGTATTATTATGAGTTTTGCCTGCCTTATTGAGCCTTATGTTGGCTTCCCTGACTTTGATGATCATCCATATAGCCCAAGCTTGTCTCATGTCTAGCCATGTAGATCCATTTTATATATCTTTTGCAGCTTGATTCCCCATTTTTTCTGAGAGGGGACTTTCCCCCGAGTGTCGTTATCCTACACATGCGTCCTTGCATTGAGCATAGGTATGTTCCACTGCTTGAAACTATTTTGTTTGCCCCTTCACACTCGTCTCCTCCTAGTCTATAACTATAAAGCACTTTTATTCCTTTTCAATCTTTTCAAAATATTTGAAAAATTCCAAAAAAATTAAAAAACCAAAAAGCCAAACAGGAAAAGATGTTATCTTTGGTAGCAGTCGAGTAGTGTCTCCTTCAAACAGAGTATTGTATATCACATCCACTGGTTGGGTTAATATTTTGAATTTAGGAGCTGTACTCGTTTCTCTGAGTTTATCTCCACCAACTGGTTAAGCTTCCAGTCCCTATGGAGCCTCTGTCGATGCCTCCTGTGTCACAGAGATGTCCCAGTTTTGTATATTGAGTCTATGATGCTTACATTCAGTCACCATTAGCCTTTATGCTCTTGTTCGAAGGAAGTTGAAGCCTGAGTCAGCCATTCCTCAGTTCTCTTGACTTTGCATGTCAGCCATTCCCTGTACTATTACTGGTTCATGCACATTATGATCGAGTCCTTCCACATTATACAGCTTTGTTGAGTACATCGTGTTGGATGATGGGGGATTCGTTAATGCCCTCCTTCCAGCAGATTTAATACCATCGAATTCAGATCATTTATTCTAGGATAGGAGTCTAGAGTCATTTTGAGTGCCTTGAGACTTGTAGTCATCAGTGGCAGGTTCTCTCGCCATTGACAGTTTTGGGAATACATCAATGTTCCTTTGATCGATGGATTCTTTCAAGTGTTCGACCTCAACACATTTATTCACACTTGTTAGATTGCACTCTAGTACCTTGATTCCCATTTTCATTATCGGTGGGTGACCTCACGTATGTTATGGTATACATCAATGACCGGTAATCAGACGATGGACTACTATGTTCGACCTCGACACCTTTATTCACATAGTAGGACATGTACTCGTAGCATATTGTGTAGAACACTTTCCAGATTGGTGGCATTCCAAATATGCTACCTCCTCGATCGTGCCAGTGTTCATGAGATTTCAACTCTCGTGACTTGATTCCAGTGTATGTCAGATATCTTCAGCCATTATGGAGATCTTTATCCATTGTATATCTTCAGCTTTCATGGAGATCATGATCCTTTGTACATCTTCATCATGGTGATTTTGATATATCTATATTGTACGTGGCGATGACCACACATGTCATATTTTGTATCATGCCTATTCATGGCCATTGTACTCTTATGTATACGGGACTGCTGTATGTAGTTGCAGTCATATGTAGAGATATTTGTACTATATTGTTGGATGGCTGGTTCTTCCACCTGGTTCTTCATCACTCCACTTCTAGGATGGACTGATAATGTATTTCGACCATCGTATCACCCCTCTAACCTCACACATTAGGGGGCATCTGTTACAGCTGATTTTACCACACATGGTCGATCACATATTTATGGCCTTCCCTGCCCCTCTGTAGACTCTTTAGACCTCATGGACCATTTTTGTACTTTGATGTTTCCAAGATCATCCCCAAAAACATGCATTATTTTCCATATGCAAATTTTAAACCCATTCTCGCGTATATACGTGGATATGACCCTTAAATCCATGTACATCAGGATGTGTGCAAAAGGCCAAATAGTTTTGGAGTTTTCCTTGATGTGGATCCGAGTCACTTGTCTCTTGGCCTTCCATATGCCTTGAGATCACTCGAATTTTACCTTCCATTACCCCATTGAAGCACTATATAAGGAACCCTTTGGATACATTGAAAGGAGAGAAATTGAAGAGCAAGAAAACTATAGTCCATTGTTGCCGAAGCTTGATTATACTTGAGTCTGCATCCCTTTGTCCCTTGGAGCACTTTGTGTTCTTCCCAAGATTTCCTTTTCTTGTGAGCTTGCTATCGAGAGATGGAGGATTGAGGTGATGGAGGCCCAAGTGGAGGACTCAGTTTCTCCGGTTCGCAAACGCAGAGGTTGTCATTCTTGTAATTTCTGATTTATATTAATAGAAATATCCTTTCATGTCCAATTATGTGCATTTAAATGAATATTGAATCCATGGATGCTTTTAATTGCTTATACATTATTGATTATATATGCTAGATTAGGTCTAACACAATTATATAGCATGCTTGTCTTGTTTGCTGATTGTTGAGACAGCAAATTGCTAACACAAGCGAGATTGGAAAAGCTCAACGGAGATCTACATTAACCATCTGGAATAAGGTATGTTTCGAGATCCTTTAGTGTTAGATATTTTATTTCTCTTGCATATGGGAAGGGATTGATTTCTGCGATTACTCTGTCTATTGTGGTACCCCAAGCCATAGGAAGTTTTATCCTTAACCTTCTCTTTGTATCGTGAATTTAATATGTATGGTCGTTGCTTGACTGGTTTTGCATCGGTACTCAAAGGTATCTTCATTTCGTCGAGGTCGCTGACTATTCCTTCCATTTTAGAAAATTTGGTAGGGAAAAGATCCCGAAATTCATGCAACAAGTCGGTGATATTCCCCACAGTGTCATCATCCCAATAATCTCCAATATTGGCAAACTTTGGATTTTTAGGCGATCCAATATTTACTTTCTTAATCTTAAGTGGACTTAGGAATTGGTCAATGGAAATGGAAACTCCTTCCACTGGGCACATACCTTTTGACTCAGGTATGTTCATATCGAGTGGATCATCATCATCTAGTTCTCCTGTGACATTATAACATTCCATCCAATGGTGGAATGTCAAGTTGCATTGATGGAAATTTGTGGTTGCGGCAGGGATTTCTTCAAATATATTATTCTTCATTATCTGTAGCGTAACGTCAATTGTTGGTTGTTCACTTGCAAACTGAAATGTATGGGTGAAGCTTGTAGCTGACTCCTCCTACTTGAGTTTTCCTCGTTGCAACTCCACTAATGTATACCAATTCATTGGTACCATATCCAATGTATGTATGAACCAATGAACCCATTCTTGTCTCGGATACTCTTGCCATGTCATGTGACAATGCTCAATATGTTCAACAAGATTTGTCAATCTTGTATACTTGCAACCAATATAACTGATCTCTTCTCCCAATCTAATCTCCAACAATATTCTGTATTGTGGCCATTCAAAGATAGAATTTTTATGTGTACCCCATCATCTAGCGGGCGTAGCTTTCAACACAAAGTCCAAGGCACAAAATCATTGTGATTCTGTAAATTTTGCATCAAATTCCATAAGAAAAGTTGCGAGGTTAGGTAAACCTTTGTATGTAGGTATCTCACTTGCCTCGCCTCCTACTCGTCGCACAAATCTTCTAATTCTTGTGCATCTTTGCATCGAAACTTCAAGTAGTTGATTCTACTAATTTTCTAATGCGTCGCCTGAATTGGATGTGCAAGAGCTTACACTCCACCAACTTATCTTTCCATCAGTTGTTGGATTTATATAATCGTCTCTTGAATACATGATATTATATATCCGATCTAGGTAATTACCTTGGCCTTCACTATTCACTAGCTCAACATATCTCTACCCTTCAAGCGGGTCAATTGGTGCGACCACCCTTACCTCAGAATCTTCAAACGAAAAGATTATTTTCTTAAAATTAATTATGGTCTAATTATCTATCACCCAATCAATTCCCAAAAGTGTAGGATATGGGTTTGTATCATTGACAATGTGAATTACTTCAAAGTTTGCGTATGTCCTCGGGCCTTCAAATTCTACTGGTACTTGAGTCAGTCGACCGATGGATAGAGCCTTCGAATGATTCACTAGCCTGAACTGGATGGGAGACCAATCCAATTGTGATTTATTCAATATATTGATATCAAAGTCCAAGTCTAAAATGATATAGTCCATATCATAATCTCCTATCTGCGCAATCATTCGCAGTTCGTGACCAATTTTTAATCTTTTCTCGACATGATTAAATCATTTTTTAGGTCGCGGGTCTTCTGGAGTTTCTTCTATGAGTGTTGTCAATTCTGTGACAACATCTTTATCATTGATTACTACTAAAAAAATTTGAAAAATCTTTAATCTTACTAACCTTTTTCAATGGATGGTTTCTTAGCAATTGCTCGAATCTCTTTGACATCGCCTTTACTTTTCCAAATGTCAATGCTTGATTGGTTCCAAAAAATTTTGATCGTAGATCCAAGAAGACTCCCTTATCCTTTTGGAGGTCTAATGGGGATTTCTTTTGTGCCGCAGGTCGGACCTACGGTTGTCCATGCTGTGTATTTTGGTCTGCTCCAGTTGCAACACCTCCTCTTATAACAACAACAATGTTTGGTTATCTCGGCTCAGCAGAAATCATCTGAATATTTTGGTTAGGGTTGGGGTTCAGATTCTGCGGAGTATTGGGATTTCCCACAGTCCGAGCTTGCCATTTCACAACCAATTGTGGAAATATTTCGACAGTGTGGTCGAATGATTTACAGTATGTACATGTCTTCGAAGGACTTTTTCAATCTAGGGAAAAGTGTCCTTGTTGTCCATAGTTATAACATATGACTTGGAATCTTCCTCGACCAAATCCTCCTCCTCAATTGTTGTTGTCCTCAGCCTCGAAAAATTCCATCTCCCATTGGTTGAGAGTATTGTTGCTATGGCAGATATTGATTCTGTTGATAATGTGGATGAAGTTATTATGGTTGTTGAAATTGTGGTGGTGGATATTGGCTACACTCGTTCAGCTTGCATCTTCTCATCATTCTTCATTAAGTAGGTATCCACCATATTTTATTGTAGCAACTGAAGTGCTCTGAAGTCTTTCTCGTCGTGTTCTACTGATTTACAAAATTTACAGTACATACTAGATGGCGTACTTACAATCTTTTGTAAATACAAACATTCTTCCAACTTATGACCTCTAGTTTGACATATTCTACACCAAGGAAACCCTTGGGTATTTATTGGATTCGACGCCCCTGCTGCGACGTAGTTCATGATCATTGGAAAATTACCTTTATGGTTTTTGTTTTTCCTACATCTTGTACACCACAATTCTTCTTCCACTTTCTTGCCTCTCTTCATGTCCTGGAGTTGAACCGTAAGATTGGTCAACTGCGATTGAATTTGCATCATTCCTATGCTGGTCTCTCCAATCGGTGAGGATTCTAGCTTCATTGCTATTTCCATATCTTCTACTTGTGACACAATCCTATGTTTCATCAATGGGATTCGAATGTGTGGAAATAAGGCGACAATGAACCATTCCTTATGTTGTACATCCGACATCTGGAAACTCACTTTGGCCATTAATGTCTTGAATCTCTGGTCAAAGTACCAAACATGAGTCTGCAGGTAGCTACTTGATTTCTTTCATATCAGTAATACATTGCAACTTAGACTTCAGATTTCTAAACTTATCTATCATTCCCACTCAAATCCGGTCGAGCATTTTCTGTGCAACTCCTACTAGCACTATAGAAAATTTCATGTACCAGTCTAACATACGACTTCGTTAACTCATGATCATATGTTCTTTCTTTATGTTCTCATCTTGGATATGCCGCACAATCCATACGGCTTCACAGAGAAACCAATGTTTCTATGGGTCTTCCAACCCATTTCCATTGAATATTGGCAACTTAATGTCGGTCGCAACCATTGTATTAATTGTTGGTACGTTCGAAAAAAAAATTGACTAGCTGGAATCCCATGTCCGCTATTCACAATGTTAGTACTACTTGTATTTACAAATACACTTGGAGATAAGTCTCTAGATATTACCTTTGGTGATGTGCAAGGTGTTGTAGGCATGGCATACCCACGTTCTGGATCTGGAGCTTCAGTTGATTCTTCTTCTCCTTCGGATATCGGCTGATATGGTTCTTCTTCATCACAAGACCCTTCATCCAAGTACAACGCAAGCTCATACTCTTCTTCTTCTCTGGTCATGCTACAACTTCCTCTTCCAGTCACAGTCTTTCTTCGCTTTTCGTACTGAAATCTTCTTCCGCTTCTTAAACAACCAGCCTCTATTTCAGTTCCACTATCCCCAAGGAACATCTCATCTCAATTTGTGCCATTTCACACAGTTTTACTACGACATACCCACATTTTTGTACACATCTTCCAACTTGTCACATTCATGGGATAACTTTTTCACATACAAGAATTTTTATCCATGTCTTTAAAGTCGATAAATATCTACCGCGGGGTCCTTGGAAATTTTTTCGCTCTACCTCACTATATGAGGTTATTGTGTCGAGAGAAAACTCAATAATGATCCCTCCAAAATAACGTCTGCCCAAAAATCTACAGCCGTCGACACATGGTTGCTCACACTTTTTATTCGCTCAATCAACTGATGATTCCAATCCATTGGTTCTCTTCCTTGGAAGTTTCTTTGTTGGGTTTCCAACTTAGACAACCACTCATGCAACACAATGGAAAAATCAGAACATAAAATTTTGTGGATATTTGTATAGAGGTACCATCCCAACCACTCTGGGGTTCCGCAAAGATCCTTTGCTTTCTTCTTGTGTGAATTCTAACGCTTTGAAATACACCCAATCTTAGATTTCAGGCTTCCTTTGTTCCCACAACATATCCCTCACCAAAATTATTTGTGTCCCAACAATGAAACCATTTTTTGGCTTTTTATCAAGCTTCCCTTTGACCCAGGTTCAGTCCCTTATACTTAGCACAACACAGGATCTAACGTGGAAACCCTTTCGGGAAAAACCACAAAGGTGCTCTTCAGCTAGCATGAGAAATGTATGCACCTTTTGTTTGTGCACTAAGCTACAAACTTTGTTCTTGATCTTCTTCTTTATCTATACAGACTCTTTCTTCCTCTCATTCTCTCTAATATTCTATTCTTCTCCTTCCCTAATTGACTCTACTAACAAACCTCACACAACCTGGACCAACTCAACTTCTTCTACACTTCTACGCACTCAATGCAGATTCTTCAACTCTATGCACTTAGAAAAAAATAATAGACAACAATAGAGAGGCTAAAAATCTAACAGTGGAGAAGCTACAGAGAAGGAGCTAACAATTGAGTAGTTAACCCACATACATCTTGGGTTCCTCTTTTATAGACTCATTACAGACTCTCTACTTGTCGCTTTCTCATCCAACTTTCTACATTTAGCAAACAGGATGTCTTTCGTATTCTAGAGACACATGACAATAGGCACTAACAGCTCGAATTACAAACATATAATTCTACGTGTGGCTTCCATCGGCTCTAGCCAACCTCGTACCCACTATCTTCCCAACTTCCACTTTCTGGTCATTATGCCCTACTGTCCTTTTCCATCCGTTATACTGTTGCAGGTCTTCTGGTACTATTATTTCGTCGCACCTTTCCTTATCACATTCCTTCCTTATGTCCCTCATCTTCCTGTTGTCGCGCATCTTCCCGCTATCGCGGCTTTTGCAGTTTCCTCTTGAACTCCTTCGTTCCTTAACTCTTTCTTCTTTCTCTGCTTCTATCGCACATATTTTGCCTTCTTTTTCTTCATTTGCTCTTCCTTTCTTCTGTCGCAACTCCTTCCTCCTCTTTTTGTCGTGCCTTTTCATACTTAAGCAAAATTCTAAGTGAATTATGCTTCCCTTTCATTAGGTCCAACACCCCTCACCAAGTGGGAGAGATTCACCACTATGCAATCTTTTTTACAACACTCCAAGATAAGTATTAATATACTACCATCTGACAAGAGGAATCCATTGTGCTCAATGGTGTGTCCTTTCTAATGTAAACCATCTCAAATATATTTCCAATCACTTATTGGACTCTTTTGTTTGACTATATATTTGAGTATGATAGGATCTATTAAGTTTCAATTGGGTACCCTAAATTTTAAATGGATCCTCCCAAAAGTTGGTCGTGAATGTAGGGTCCCAATTAGAAACAATGGAAGTGGGCATATCGTGTATCTTAAAAATCTAATCCATGAAAACTTGGGCCACAATGGCTAGTGTAAAAGTGTGTGCTAATGCACAAAACTGAGCTGATTTGGAAAGGTGATATACTATCACCATGATGATTAATTTATTACCAACTTTAGGAATCCCCACTATAAAATACATAAAGATATTGGTCCATATATGGGTGGGATTAGGAAGTGGTTGTAAGGTTTTTGGAGACTTCACTATCTCTCCCTTTTGTTGACAAGTGTCATATATTACAACAAAGTTTTGGATGTATGTTTTCATGTTTTCCCAAAAGCAGGAGAGATTATTTCTTTCATTGGTTTTATGAAAACCTGAGTGACTTATTGTGGGTGATGAATGTAACTCCTCTAAGATGTAGTGCTTTGAGGCTGAATTGGATTCCAAACAAATGTGCTCCTTATACCTCAATGTATCCTAATTCCATGTATAGCCAGGTGGAGGGTTCGAGTGATCCAGAAGCCTTTCGATGAGGGTTCTTATGCTTGCATTCAATTCATCCATTCTTGATGTGTTTTCTCGAGCCATCCTAGAACTAGTAAGGATAATGCAAATAGGAATCCCTCCACCTCAAATTTCCTAGACAATGCATCATCCACCACAGTTTTGCTACCCTTCTTATATATAATATCATATTCATACCCCAACATCTTAGTATCCCACTTATGCTTCTTTAGTGAGGACAATATTTGTTTAAGGAAATATTTTAAAATCGGATGTTCATTCCTGATATGGAAATGTATCTATTAAATATGGGTTTCATGTTTCAACTATGTGAAGGATGGCCATTGTATCTTTTTCATATGTGGATTTTCCCAAATTTTGATCACATAGTTTCTTATTGGTAAAGGCTAAAGGGAGTCTATCTTGGATCAATATTGCTCCAAGGCCTTGTTTAGAGGCATCACATTCTAATACAAAATTCATAGTGAAATTAGGCATTTCTAATATTGGAGTAGTGCACATCACATTCTTTAAGGATGGGAAGGCCTATATAGCTTCATTGCTCCAACAAAAGGAATTGTTTTTAGAAAGGATGTTAGAGGAGCTGTAATTTTATCATATCTTTTGACAAACTTTATGTAGTATCCAATGAGCCCTAGAAACCCATGTAATATCTTGAGGGTATCAGGGGTATGGCCATGGTTGTATAGATGCCACTTTCTTGGGCTCTACACATACTCCATCCTAACTCACAATATGACCCAAATATTCAACCTTAGTAACCCCAAAATGACTTTTGGAACATTTCACAAATAACTTGTGATCCCTTAATAATAGAAAGGCACAATCAACATGTTCTAGGTGTCCTTCCCATGTGGTGTTTTACACCAAGATATAGCCAAAGAAAACCAATGCAAAATGGTGGAGGAATGTTCGGAATATCTTCTTGATGGGGATTTAAAAGATGGACGAAGCATTGCAAAGGCTAAAGGGCATGTCTAAGAACTCATCTCGACCCTCATAAGTGCATAAAGTTATCTTATGGATGTTAGATTATTTCATCCGGATTTGGTGGTAGCTAAATAGAAGGTCTATTTTAGTGAATATTGGGCTCCATGAAGCTCATCCAAGGGATCATCAATGAATGGAATAGAAAAATTATCCTTGATAGTTTACTTATTGGAGACTGGAAATATAGACACATGTTCCAAGTCCCATCCTTTTTTAATACCATAACCACCAATTATGAACAAGGGCTTGTGATGGGACAAATGATGCCAACTTCCAACAACTCTTGAATGATCTTTTAGATTTCAATGTTTTGGGAAAAAGGGTACTGATACTAGGCATAGATTGAGGGGTTGAACATGGTATTAATGGAATATCATGGTATTTCTTCCCTCAAGTTAGTGGTAAATCCTTGGGTATGCGGAAAAACTGTCAATGTTTAGAGAAAACCAATTCCAAGTCAAGGTGAATGTTCTATGGAGGACTATACATGACCTAGATGGCATTGCATTGAGGAATAATACATGAAAGGTATTTCTTTAATAATTTCTAGATACTATGGGAGGTGATAATTTTTTGAGAGCCTGAAGTAACCCCATTGAGATAATGTGTGTGTCCTTCCTTGGTCAAGCTTATATATAGATCCCTGAAATCCACGGTGACCAATCTCAAAGTCCTTATCCATCCCCCCCCAATACTACATCAAAACCACCCATTTCAATAGCGAACATGTGTATTTTGAGATGGTAGTCACCCATTTGCATCCTCACTTTTTCACATTGACCCCCACATTTCATCATACCACCATTTGATATTATAATCTAGAAATTTGCTATAAGCCTAATATAGCAACGGGTTTCTTCTGCCACTCTCCAAGGAATAAAGTTGTGGGTGTTTCCACTGTCAATTAATACAATTACTTTACAATGCTTGATGTAGCCTATCGAATTCAATGTTTCGGGTGCTAAGAAACTTGATAAGGCATGGATCAAAATTCAAGGTTCCTTCCCATGAGGTTTCAAGGTGTGCCTTCTGCCATTGGTAGAGGATTCTCATCCCTTTCTGGTTCTTAAGTGTCATACAAGGTTATGTATTTTGGGTGCTT
Organism: Pseudotsuga menziesii; assembly: GCA_001517045.1. Classification (NCBI taxonomy): domain Eukaryota; kingdom Viridiplantae; phylum Streptophyta; class Pinopsida; order Pinales; family Pinaceae; genus Pseudotsuga; species Pseudotsuga menziesii. The sequence continues at coordinate 530,546 of LPNX010906694.1, read as the reverse complement.
TTGTGGGGATACATCTATTTGGAATAAATTTTATTATTTAAATTTATTCCCTCGGAAATATTTTTTTATCATAGTTATATCAAATTACAAAGTGTTGATGTTCAATCATTGCATCAGGAGATAACTTTTATATACTTAATGGTCATGTGATAGAAGTGCTAGAAGTAGGAGCCATGGGAGTGTTGGAAGTGAAAATCAAAAAGGGATATATTTTGGGTTGGGCATTGATAATCATGTTAAATTCTTGATCCTGATCACAACCTTCTAACCAATTTGATGGCCATTTCATAATGACATGTGTTCAAATTTCCTCCTTGAGGTAGCTGATGAAGAATTCCAAAAAAAAAAAGAATCAGAAAGGCCATTTGTGTAAATTTCCAATTGCTCAAACACTGTAATATAATTGATAATTATGTGTTTCTACATAAATTTGGAAGGAAATGAGTGTCATGTTCAAAGCAATAATAAAGGATCTTCACAAATTGGCTCTAATGGACTTAAACAACAATAGGGTTTCTGGTACCATTGCCAATGTTCTAAGTTTAAATATGAAATAGAATTTTTTTTTAACTTTTGGACATCATCCTTAATTCAATGGGGAGGAAAGTAGTGTTCCATTTAGGTAACCCAACTTGAGCAATCTAAGCTATCATTTTTTTGCATGTTGACATTCGGGAACAGATGCAATGAATTGTTATCCTCAAATGATAGAGGTTGGATTTCTAGAAAGATAGTGTGAGATATATGTTCTTCATTGACAAATTATTCATTTCCCTGATCCACTATTTTAGGCTCTAGACCTACATGTTGAGAAATAACGTTAATGGTGTGTTGTTGGTTATCCATATTTATGTTGATTTGATTAATTTCCTGAAGCAATGTTGTGACCGTTGATGTCAGATCTTTAGTGTCCTTGGGAAAATCCTTGGTTGGGTCCTCCATTTTTCTGGTTATAGGTGTGTACCATGGGACCACTTAGAATTAACACCAACTTATCTCAATATGACCAGAGGCTAAATATGAGTCTTTTGAGACATGTCACCAAATGAGGTGTTGGTTGGGCCACCCGAAATTCATTGTTAGAGATGTATATCAATACAATCAGCACAATGCAAGGATTCTTTTGAGATAGGTCACCAACAAGGATGTTACACACTTTTTTCAATGTTGAGAGGAGTATTGCTCCTTGTGGGATATTATTGCACTGACATAATTTCCAAATTCCTTTTGGATGCAAAGATGTAGGAATTTGATTGGTTGGACACAGAGAATAGGGTTATTGTACAAACATAATGATTCCTTATAGATTGAAAGATGTATGGATTTCATTGGCTAGTGACATGATTTAGGTTTTCCAAGTTCTTGAGGATGAGGGATTTCCAGGTGCTATAGATATCTAATTACTTGTAGGATCCAACAATAGTACTCACCCCATTCTCTTAGGGTGCTAATTAAGGAGGCTCAACCATTCCCTTAGCCATACTACCTCACTAACCAAGTACAGGAGAGTAATTGTCCCAAGTATTATATATAACTGGTTTAAGGTTTCCTAGGGGAATTCCGACATTATACCCATGGGAACATGGAAATGATATTTGAT
>LPNX010906694.1:513155-528520 GCA_001517045.1 Pseudotsuga menziesii | reverse complement strand
ATTCTAAAAATGTGTTGTCTCAAGAAAGTGATATGATAACACTTGTGGTATTCTTAACCCTGAAACTTAGAATCATTTATGAACATAGATAAATGATGTGAACCATCAATTATATTTCAAATTATCTTAATAAAAGGAAATAGAAAACAAATATGAGGTAGAATTAACTCTTTTATTATGAAAATCAATTCAAGAAACAATGTTCCCTCGCCTCTTAAGGTTGGGCGACCTTTAACTTGAGCATAGATCCAATCCAACAATTCGTGATAAAACAATCCATAGCCTCTAAACTCATTAAATAGGATTTCGATAGCCAAACTCCTAACTAATTAGTGGGTCTTAACTAACAGAGAGACCCCTTTTACATTAATTATCCATTACTAACTACTCGTCCTTATTCAAAGGAAATGACCAAATACATTATTTAACTAACTCCGATGTAGTCTAGGACTCTAAATTAAGGGGGGTTAGGGTAGGAACTAACTTGATTGACCTCATTCTCATCAAGGTTAGTTTATGAACTCAGTTCCTCCATAAAATTCTATCTCTTTGGTTTTGTTTTCTTTCCTTTTTTCTTGGGAGGATGAGCTCAAACATGTGTACAAACAACTTGTAAATATATTGGTATGTATATATGTATTTTTTTTTTGGGACCATGTTTCATCTTGAATCCAACAATAAATGTTAAAATGAATAAGGAGTATGCATCACTTAACACCCTCTAAAAGTAATATTTTTAGCTTTACTTTTAGGATCTATGAATGAAGATTTGACTCTTCCACTCATTAATTGGACCTACCCTCTTGTATGTGTGTGAGGTATGCGAACCATGCCTTATCAAAGTAGACCAAATAGGGTAGATAGAGTGATTGTCATGATGTCACCCAAACATCTTCATGCCAATAAATCAATTCCTCACACTATCATTCTTTCCAAATTTGGTGCAACCCCACTCATTGTTTTAGTGATATTTCATGTGGTGGCAGTGATACATAAGCTTAGATCAACTAACTCACACATATCTAGCCGTATATTACTCTCAAGTCCTTTATGAATAAAGTAGAACATGGGATCGATTCATGTTGTTATGCAAGAGCATATTTCACCTCATCGGCCTTGATATTGGAAAACTGCCCCCACATAGCTTTTCAATGGATTCTCTTGATCTCTCCAAGGGTATTTTCATTGATATTTATAGATCCCACCTTTGGTCCAAATGGATTAATAATATTGGAGATCCTCTTTCTTGTAAACTTAAACATTACTCAAACATGTATTTGTAAAGTAGCGATGGGCACTTTCAACCTCCATGATACAACAAATTCTAGTTTCCTTACAAGTTGGGGATCCTTTCCCAACTCAGAGTTTTATCTCGTCATATTCACTTTGAGATAGACCACCATATCCCTTAAGAGAACTATATTTCCTATATATGCTCTTTAGATATTGAGATTAACGACCATTTTGTATTGAGAAGTTCTTGCTACTATGAGATCAAAGAAGGATTCTTTTGTCTCTTCATAGATTCACTTGATTCTCTCCGAACACTCATGATTTATGAGTACCAGAGATGTTCATCCATGTTTTTTCTAGGAGATGTTCGACCTTAGTTAATGGCTTACCAAAGGCCAGTTTATGAAAGCGACACTAAGTAGATTAACTCTTACGTCCATCCCTTTGCCACTAGTAGGAAGAGGCCCATGGGTAGATTCCAAGCACAAATAATATAGCCACAAGATATCATGAACCCAATGATTGCCATGGCATCATGCCTATGATACATCTCAATCTAGAAGCCTCCTTGAACTTCTTCATTGTTCCCCATCTCATGACACTTGTGCTTTCTAGTTATTCCCCCTCCTCTTTTTTAATTTTTAAACATTAATTACACTATATGTTTTCCTTCACCTTATCTTCTTTACCATTGTATTTTTTATAATTTCATAACCTAGTTCTGATTTCTAATGAACATTATTATCAAATTGAATTAAATGAATGGCACTTTGCAAAATACCATTTCTTCTAATCTTATCAAAACATATATGTTGATTTTTATCTAAATTAAACTAAATTATATAAATCGAACTTTGTAGGATACCATATAGACAATAAAAAACCAAGGCCTTTATATATATTTTTAGACAAGTTACTAATCGATTTCTTTGGTCAACAAAAGAAAAGACTATCATAACATGGCATGTTCATCTAGCTAAGTATGTCCATACGTGGCATGTTCATCTAGCTAACATGGCTTGCCGCCACTTGACCATGTTCATCTAGCTAAGTTTGTCCATAAGTGGCATGTTAAACTTCTTACCTTTACCGTAACACTTTGTGTAGCTTATGCATAAAACGATTACACATTAGACTATCATACTCTAAACGAGTTAGTATATGTTAATGTTTTTTAAAGAACAATATGAATAAGAAATGGTTACTTGAAAATTTATTACCAAACTTAAATACTTTCATAAATTTTATTTATCATCTGTAACTTAGTTATCGATGAATTTGATTTAACATTTAAGTTATGGTTATTTGAAAATTTATTACCAAACTTAAATACTTTGATATATTTTATTTATCATCTTACATTTAATTATCTATAAATTTTATTTAATGTTTAAGTAATGGACAAATTATTCTGTAAAATAAGAAGTTTGAAATTCAAATTAGCACATGATTTCATTGGAGGTAGTCTCTATGATAACCATAAAGAACATAATCTTTCTCGCGGATACTATATAAGCTTAAATTGTCTTTTGGTCCTAGAGTATGACCTAAAACTACTTTTGATTGGCTAAGAGCTAGTCATCCTCGAACATGAGGAAACATGTTAATGACTTAAGACCCAAAGACATATAGTAGGAGTAGAATTCTACCCCATTACAAACTACCGATGGTTATTTTAGGTTATCAGGATTTGCCTATACATAATGATGGTGTTGCATGTTGGGGTATTGAGATTGTATCAATATAGGCTAGGCCAATAACAATGAGTATTGTAGGATTTTCCTATTTTTTCCGAAAAACATCTCCAATACACCAACAAAAACTTGCAAACACATATATGCAATTCATTGGTAAGGAAGTGGGTAACGAAAAATATGAAATTTCATCAATAACCCAAGAGATATGAATTAAATGATATATCGTTGTGGTGCCATGCTAACATGTAAGGATTAGTTCATGTGCCATCCACTTTACCATGCTTTTCTTTGACAAGAACGAGTATATTTGTATTAGAAAGTCAGTGATGTAACCATTGAAGAAGAGCAACAAAATTTATCACTGCCATTAGAAAATAGCAATCAGAGACCTGAAAGTTTAACTTACTGCTACCCATACAAAGAAGTCTGCCACCCAACCCAACCAAAAGAACTGCCTTTACACAAATACAGATAAAAGGTTTGAGACAAAATTAAACAACCTACTACCATAATTCGCTAGATGCTTGCCAAACACATCTCTAACATAAAAACAAAATGCAAAAATATCCTAGAGGATTCCAAGATTACTTTCCTTGTCCGCCATGTTGAGAAGTTGAGCCCGAAAATGCAGTATTTTCTAACTTTTCCACCTTAAGCTCCAATTTATTGAACCTGAATTCCAATTTGGCAAGCATTCCTACCATAGCTTGCTCAGTCTGAAAAATGGAATGAGTGAATTCTTCCCGAAGCTTAGACATGTCTCGATCGCACAATTTCCAAATGATGCCCTCCTTCGATGTCTAGTTGATGCATAAATCGATTCCGCCTCTTGATTTTCTTTTTAATTTCCCTTAATTCTGCTGCAATGGACTAGACATGATAAAAAAAAGTCGTGGATTCAAAGGATGTTTCCATTAAAACAAATGCAATATGAAACCCAATAATATCTGCTTTGATGCTTCTCTGGACTCGAGGAACTACGCAGAAGTGGAGGATGCAGGCATTGATGAGGACCTGACCGATTTCTAATACCTCACCCTTGATGCTCATAATTTACAGGATTGCGGGACAATATTTCACCAAGCTCCCACACTGAATAAAGGACTGCAAAGCATGCTTGTCTGGGTTCAGAAAGCAGGCGAGCTTGCTCATCAGGATCTGAGGGGATGTAAACAAGGTACAGTCAGACATCCTTAAATCCAAGTTACCAACTGCATACGGCATCCCATGCACCAGATGAAGAGAGATATATACGACACAAGCCCGGGATAGGAGAGGAAGGCCCCATGTGGAAGGGAATAGGATTAATCCCTCGGGGAATTTAGCCATGATCCTATGGAATTTGGAAACAGGTGCTAATTCCATTGACCACTAGAGAACCTGTACTGAGTGTGGAAGCAATATTAGCCTCCTAATCTGCTCTGCCATTAAGCCTCCTTAAAACATGAAAATAATCAATTTTCCTGAAGGATTTAGCGAGACTTTGAATTTTTTTGATCAATTGTAGAATCAGCAACTAAGAGGGGAGGGAATTGGATGAAAGAGCTTGAATAATTAATATTGAGTCACCGACCACAGTGATTTCCTCGATTTCTTGGTTTCTAGCTTGGCGGAGGCCTTGCCATAGGGCAAGGGATTCAACAACATTATTTGTTTCATCTCTCGGGCCCCAATAATATATTGTCTCTTGAACTCCATCTAGGGTGATGAGAACCCCTCCCCCCCCTACCGCCCCTAGGTTTCCTTTATACTCTCAATTGAAGAAAAGGATATTTCTTCGTAGCTGTATCATTCATCTGTCAAGTTCGGATTCTTCTATCCTTAATTCCCATGAGAGTGAATTTTTCTAAACAACTAGAGCAGCGATTGGTAAATATGGAGAGAGACTGTGGAGCCAAGATTCTTTAGAAGGAGAAAAAGGACAACCGGATAAGTCATTCCAGATAAATTTAAGGAAGTCTCCTATTAGTCTAGTGATTTTGGTGACAACCTGCTCCACAGAGGAAGACTTCCCTCTGAATATGCAGGCATTCCTTTCCAACCATAATTTCCATAAGATAAATTTAGGAAGATTCAACCAACAAGATTTAATCAAATCATTTATTAAATTAGAGAATGGACACAAAGAAGCCCAGTTGATTAGAAGAGAATGAATGTTATCTGGGAGTTGAACTGATCCATCCCAACCAAGAAGGGCCTATTTCCAAACATCTTCAGCAAAGGGGCAAGAGAGTAATAAATGTTCATATGATTCTTCATTAGTGAGGCAGAAAGGACATATAGTAGGACCTTCCCAACCCTTCCTCTTTAGATTGTTCCCTGTCATAATCCAATTATGGGATAGGGTCCAGAAAAAGAAATCTACTTTGGGGAGAATTTTTACTTTCCAAATGTTTTTTCCAAATTGTTGGATTGTTGGGAGCATGGGGAGAGGTTTTAATAAACTTATATCCAGCAGAAGTGGAATAAACACCCGTCCTTTTCCCCCATCCTCGAGTATCTTTAACTTTACTTGATATCAGAGATTTTCCTTGAAGAAGGGAAAGCAGGGATGCTTTTTCCTCTTGAAGGAGGGCAGTTTGGAATATGCCAATTCTTCCATGATTTTAAACTGTCAGTATTCCATTCTGAAATGTCCCAAAGTGTGGCTATATTTTGGCTTCACAAATATCCTTTAATTTGATCAATGCCAAGACAAATATCAAGAGGAGGATCTCCTATGATAGAGTCCTCCCAATTTTTTATATTCTTTCCATTTCCTATGATCCATATGAGATTAGAGAAAAAGAAACCATGAGCCCTCGAGTATATAGAAAATATAGGAGAACCTTTTCTTGCCATAGGTGGGTTATCGATACATCTTAAGCGATTTCCAGAAAAGTATTTTTTCCACAACGCTTGCTTGGACCAAGATGTGTTTCCTGTGATTATATTCCAAAGGATCTTGGCTCCAAGGGAAATATTTTCCACCCAAAGGTCCCGAATTTTAAGTCCTCCTTCAAGCAGAGGCTTTGAAACTTTCCCCCAGCTTACGAGTGAAAGTTTTTTTTCATTCTGTTTTCCTCCTTTCCATAGGAAATTCCTTAACATAGCTTCAATTTGAAGAATTACACATTTCAGAGCCATGAGGATGGAGCATTGGTAAATGGGGATGCTGGAAAGGACTGCTTTGATTAACACGACTTTCCCTGCATTATTTAACCAAGAGGAGCCCCAAGTGTTGATCCAAGAGTTTAACTTGTCGATTATTGGGAGCCAATTGGAGGATTTCAGAGCAAAATTAAAAAAAGGGACGATTACATATTTAAAGGCTTCCCATTGAGTTTTTCCTTATATTCCCATTATTCTGGTGATATCAGACATCTCTCTCAGATTGCAGTTCCATCCATAAATTTGATTTTTTCTATAATTGATATGACTCCTCGAAGAATCTTGGTAAAGGTCGAGCTCTTTTTTGAAATTCCTTGCTGAATTAACACTTGCTCCTCCAAGCAATATCGTGTCATCAACAAATTGAGCATGATTCACATCTTTGACCCTTCGAGCAATGCAAAGCCCTATAAGTTTTTGATGCTGCTGACTATGATCAAGATGGAACTTGAGCATTGAATCTTGAATGGCATAGAGAAGAGGAGAGAGAGGGAAACCTTGTCGGAGACCCCCAGAGGATTGGAAGAAGCATGTCGCTCAATCGTTGAATAGTGGAGCGATCCAAGGACATCCAATACAATATTTGATCCAGGGGATAAAGGCTGGATCAAATCCAAAGCGGATCAAGACCTGGAACATAAATTCATTTCTAACTCTTTCAAAAGCACTAGCTAAGTCAAGTTTGATGATCATAGGCATTTTCACGATTTTGAGACTGGAGTGAATAGCCTTCTAGATGAGAATTATGTTATCGGCAATGTGTCTTCCTTTTATGAAACCACCTTGATTCTCAGGGATTATGTGGGGGAGGACACCTTTGAGCATGTTCGCTATGAATTTGGTAATTATTTTATATCCGATGTTGTAGAGAGAAATAGGTCTAAATCGATCAAAGGAGATGACCCCTTTTTCTTTTGGAATGAGGGAAAAGAAAGATGAATTAGTACTTCTCCCAATATTTTTTTTGTCAGTAAGCATAGAAATTCATATTATTGATAGTACAAAAATATGTTACAGTCAGGGACGGCCAGCGAAGAGACTGTTGGACCGAGAAAAACTTTTACAAAGATAGTTTTCCCACAAAAACTAAAAGCCCCACTCTCTTCTCTTCTGGAAAAAAAGGAGTATCTAAAACCTACATTCCCCCAGATGCATACTTCAATGAAACTACAGAGCTCAAGCAAGGATTAAAGCTCACTAGAACCTATCCCGAACAGTTATAACACCAAACTATGCAGGGTATACACATAATGGCCACCGAGACTGAGAGAAATCTCGGTTTCACAAAAACAACTAAACTTGACAAAAGTTCGTTCCTGGACTTGAAAACATCTTGACAACAAAACAAAATACAGCCAGATGGAGCCGCCAAGCCTTACTGCATCGTTGGGTTCATTGGTGATAGTACTTCCCCCAATCGTGTTACAAACTTGGGATTTCATTACCATTTTTTGAAGATCATGTTTAATTGTCTTCCAGCAAGACTTGAGAAACCTTGATGTGAAGCCATCAAGGCTCGACGCTTTTCCAGACTCCATACTAGCTAGAACCCATTTTATTTCTTTTTTTCGAGATAGGAGTTGTAAGGTCTCTATTAGTCTCCTGGTTAACCTTGGCAGGGACAAGGTTTAGAACAAGATAGCTTAGAAAATCCCTAAGGGGCCTTTCTTCAGTAAAGATATTCCTGAAGTGCTCATGAGCGACCTGCTTGATTTCTTCGAAATCCTGAATGATTCGACCTTGCTTATGGATTTCATTCACAACTTTAGAGTGATTTCGACCCTCAGCTTGCTTGTGGAAGAAACTAGTATTTTTATCCCCGTATTTTAGCCAAAGACATCTCGATTTATGTCTCCAATACTCCTCCTCCAACCTATAGGATGTATGGAGATTTTGGTGGAGAGAAGCTTCCTTTTCCAAACTTTCCACATACATTAGGTGATATTCCTACCATAATTGATGTTGATCTAGTCATTGTTGAGCTTCAATTCTTTGCATGGTGGGAGTTTTGAAGGTCTTAGCCCAGGATTTAAGTGTTGATTTGAGTTTCCTTAGTTTTTCCTCCCAAACGAAGAAGGGGGATACTAAGACTGGGTCCTTCCAAACTGAGTGAAATATGTCTTACAATCCTTCATGCTTCAACCATGATGGGATAAATCAGAAAGGGATGGGACCCATATTTGTCTCCTCGACAAGTTCCAAGAGGATTGGCCTATGATCGCACATACTGAAGGGAAGGATGGAAGATTCTTCCCTAAATCCTAGTAGGAGAAGGGACTGTTGAACCAGAAACCTATCAAGCCTTGCTGCTATGTGACCATGTCCAAGTCTTCTATTAGACCAAGTATAGAGACCTTTGGTTGGTTTAATGTCTTCTAGGTCCCAATCCCTCATTATGTCTTCAACTACTTCTCGAAGAGGATCCCTAACAATTGACCCCCCTTTTTTCTCATTGATGCTAAGGGTGATATTAAGATCCCCAGCTAGAATAAGATTCTCAGGGTGGAGTGAACTCATATTTTCTTAGACACTCTGCCAACAATCTTTTTTTTTCTTCTGAAAATAAAGCTAGGACATAGATATTTAGAATACTTACCAAATGGCCCGATTCTTTATGACGGAGGCTTGTGAGAATCCAGTGAGTGCAAGATGAGGACTGGACTAGTTTGAAAATGGTCGAATTCCACAACGTGCCTATCCCTCCTGAGGCCCCCCTGACACTCACCGATGCACCTTAACCTTTTTCCCAAAAATATTGTCTAGCATGGAGGAATTCAAGTTCCTCTAATTTGGTCTCCTGGATCAGTAATATTTCAGGATTGGACATACGAATAAATATTTCATTGTTTCAATTTTTGTCCTGCTCCCCAATCCCCTACAATTCTAGGAGACAACCTTCATTACTTGCCTTTAAGGAGATGAGTAGTCCCTTTAGAGGCATGGCCTTTTTTTCTTGTAGTTCTTGGATTCATCATTCCTTCAATCGTTGTTTGGGATCCTAAGAGTTTATCTCTATAGGTGGATTCCTCTCTGTGTTCCTTTTCCGATTTCCTACCTCTTCTATATTTTTTCTGCGATACTTGTGGTGTGCCTATTTCTCCTTCCACTTCTTCTGATGAGTCCTCCTCTGATTCTAGATCCTGTGGTTTGGGTTGTGCTATAGCTTCTTGAGGATTATGCTTACTTTTGTCGGAAGAGCCTTTTCCTTCGGCCCTAAGATTTGTTGGTGTGGAAGCCTTCCCCAGTTCTTCTTCAACCAGAAATGTTGATGCTTCCGGCATTATTTCTTCTGAAGTTCCTTCCAAAGCGGCAAATTTGTTGCATGCCTCTAATTGAACTTTCTGGGTTATATCTTCCCTTTTGGGGATTGGTGGATTAGGGTTTCTCCCTTCTCTTTTATGCGAGGGTTTAGGATTTTATTTATATCGTTTGGCTTGTTTCCACCCTTCTTCGGCTTCCTTTTATGATTGTGTAGGGGGCAGCTTTGGGCAATTCTTCTGAAAATGCCTGTAATCATGACAATGCCTACATTTGAAAGGGAACTGCTCATAGTCCAATTTTTGGAAATGATGCCAATCACCCACCGTTAGCTTGATACCTTCTGGTAGACCAACTTCCAGATCTACTTCAACACAGATCCTGGCACAAGAGTACTGGTCTTTAGTGTTGGCTTTGTCGATGTATTTTCCAAGTATCTTCCTGATAGTTTGCAGGGAGGACAAATTCCAACAATGGATCAACAGATTGGAAGACAAACCCAAACCGACACTGCCTTGGGGACATCCACTTCAAGATCAAAATATGGCATCCAATGATTCAAATAGAGGCCTTGTGGACCCATGAAGTAAGGCATGTTGCGAAATATCAGATCACGGACTTCCTTGGAGATGAACTCAAAGAGAAAGAAAAACCAACCTACAACGTAGCAGGTAACGCTATTAGAGATAAGTGGGCGCCATTTTTTCTGGATCCAGTAATCTGTAGACTTGGGAGATGGCCAAATCCCTGTAAACTACCCAACTAGCACTCGATCCACCAGAGAAACGACTATTTGCATGGGCTGCTGCGGCGGGAGATCTATGGTCGGGATCTCATCCAGCTTTTTCACAAACTTTGGGAGTGAGGCAAGGCCAAATTCCAGACTTTGTATAGAGACAAGTCTTTGAAATGCTTCCGCGTCTTTGGAGGAGGGGCGCGGCGACGTACCACCACCTATGGCACCCATGCTTGGGACCTAGGCCATGGCTCAGATCCAATCGTAGCAAAGGGGGATAGATTTGATCGCAGCAGAGGGGTCAGATCAAGTTAATCTCTCTTAACCTATGGGATTCTCTTTGATAATTTGAGTGTTTACCATGCTTTTAATTTTAACAAGTTATTGTATTGTGTTGTAATTGTTTTTTTTTTGTTTTTGTCTTGCATTATTTTGCTACCTACAAATATCTTTGACTACGTTTTATTGGAAATTTATCATTTCATATTGTGTTCCATTTCTAATGAAGACGGCGTACTAAAGCACAAGACATATAGTCAATGGCCATCCACTTTTACAATAAACAATATACAAGACATTTTGGGATTATTTTTGCTTAGGAATTCATCATTTCCTATTATGTTACATTGACATTGACAAATTTAACACCAAAACATGGCACAAGATGTTTAAAGTTAATAACGATGCACTCTTTTAATGAATATTATATAAGATATATTTTCATATAAGATTGCAAATTCATCTTTTCATATTTCATGTACATTGTTCATTCACAATGACGGCCACCGCTAGCTCACTCTACTATCGCTAGTGTCTTATATCAAGCTTCGCCCTAGGTAGTAGAATGCTTCAAGAAATACCTTGATAACTAAGTCTGCAAGGTCCAAAATTCCTAAATTAGCTATCATGTTCCCATAATACAACCTAAAATCCCTCTCCTCCCTCCAAAAACATCATTCCATCATCATTTAGTGCACCCCCAATATATGAAACGATGAATTTCCAATCAAGCATCTCCATGCTTTTGGTCCGTGTAGTTATATATTTGACACATTTTATACAACTTGTAAAGGAATTAAATGTAAAATACAATGATTGCAGTTAAGCATGGTTTTCTATATCTACCTTATAAAGTTTTTCAATTCTCATTATTGTGTGGAACCCTAATTTCTTATGTGTGTCTTTAGGTCCTTATTAGTATTTATATCTTCCATATTTAAGTATTTTTATGTATAGATAATTTCTTATGTGTGTTTTTAGGTTTTTATATCTTCCATATTTAAGTATTTTTATGCATAGTGGATGGAACTTCATCCCTACTAGTATTTATATATTCCATAGTTAAGTATTTTTATACATAGTGGGTGGGACTTCATTCCTTAGAGTTTATTAGGAGAAGTCTTTGTGTTGGTGTTTTTTAAGACAAGAACGGTTAGAATTGTATTAATCGCTTTCTGGTATAACTAGAATTTGTGGCGTACAATCTTAAAGAGGGCTGATGACCTCTAACAGTGCTATCAACCTTCTTATGAATTATGAATATCATCGGGGATAAATCCCACCTGCTTCTAGAGCTTTTTCGGGGAAAAGACAAAAAATTCTTACAAGAGTAAACTCTCACGAACTGTGAGTAGAGAAGAGTGCAGAAGCAAAACATTAATTAGGAGGGGAGGTAAAATGCCCCTGAATAAAAGGGTCTAACTACTTCTGAGATCCCAAATTTTTTTTGGGGGCCGCTTCCTTTTCCCTACGTTCTTTGTTGGTCTTTTGCCCTCTAGTGAGGGGAGGAGAAGGGGTTGAGGAGTCTTCTGAATAAGAGCTTCCCTCTGACCCAAAGGAAGGGACTAAGGAAGCCAGTCCTGCTTGGGCTGAAGTCTCATGATCTAACGTCCAAGCATCTCTCTTGGAGCCTGAAGGAGCAGGGCTTGGAGAAGCTTCTTTCGCGGATGGGGCAGTGACAACTGTCACCAAGGGGGGACCTTCACCCAGTATCGGATCTTTCGCTGCTTCGGACTCTTGAGATTCAAATTCCTACAAAACTTCGAAGTTGTTTTTTACTTCCAGCAGAGGGGAGTAAGGAGGATCATGAGAGGGATCCTTTTGTTGTTGAGGCTCCTTTCAATGGGTAGGACGACGTCAATTAGAGACCGACTAGAACTCTCCTTCTTTTGGTGCAGGGGGAGTTGTTGATTTCTAAGATTCGGAGAGCTTGGGGCAGCTTTTGGAAAAGCGACCATAAACATGGCAAAAATTGCATTTGAATGGAATCTGCTTGTAATCCAGTTCTTGGATATGGCTCCATTCTCCTATTGTAAGCTTTAGGGCCTTCGGGAGCCCTTTTTCAAGATTTACCTCTATGCAAATGCGGGCACATGTAAACTAACCCCCTTTTGGATCTACACTATCCAGGTACCGCCCTAGCTTATTACCGATGTCCTCAAGAGAGATTTCCCCTCAAAGATGAAGTGGGAGATGAGGCAATCTTACCCATACTGGAGCGGTTGTGATCTCTGCTTCTGGGTTAAAACCCAGAGTCCAAGTGGCTAAAAACATCCCTCTCAAGCCCATGAAGAAGGGACCCGATCAAAAAAAAAACCCTACCAGCTATGAAGAGAGAGGCCTGAATTTGCAAAATAGGGTTCCAATTTTTTAGTTATCCAAATCTCTACCACCTTAGGGCTGGGCCACAACCCTGTAAACTTGTCGATGAGGGATTTCTTTGAGAGAATGAGAGATTTCCGGCATGGATCCGAAGGAGAGATTTCTAGAGAGGGGATCTCATCAATCTTTTTCACGAACTTGGAGGGAGGCAGAGAGGCATCCGGAGGAGCGACTGCTTGAACAAGGGCCTTAAAGGCCTAGAGCTGGGCTTGGATCTCCATGACCAGAGAACCCACGCAAACTGGTAAACACGGATCCGGGCATCGCGCAAAAGCTTGAGGAATCAATGGGTCGAGACCTTCGAGTGACAGCCAGAGCAGGCATGCGAGCAATAGGCAGGATGACGACTAGGGAAACCCTAGCCGTGCTACAGAGTAATCGCCAGCTCTCACATAATCGGTTTCTATTTTTGCAGTTGTTTGTCGAAGCAGTAAAAAAAAACTTTGTGTTGGTGTTTTTTAGTCATAGAGAAAAGCGTGAATAGAACATTGATTGTATAACATTACGGAGTGGTCATAAGTTTAAGTTTGAGTACAAGTAGTAAGAGTTTTAAAAAAATGTAGAGTGTTGATGGGAAAGGAAGAAAAAGCAAGGGCTTTTGAGAAATATATGGATGAAAATTGAGATAAAGATCAAAGGTGTTAGTGGATGGTGAAGAAGGTAGTGATGGATGTAAGAACATTTTTCTAGCTATCTTTGCGTCGACAATGATGATGTCGGATCCTCTTTATTGTTATCAATATGTCGAGAGGCCAAATTCAAAGGGCATTGGTCCAAGGCATGTTTGTGGGCTTCACACAAGTTGAAGAGAACACAATTATCATTCAAACCTAGATACACAAAACCTACTGCAAACTATGTTGACCATACATCGTTATGATCATATTAAATTAAAGGGATTCCAGCTAAAATCATTTCACCACATGAAGAGGAGCATGACATCCTACAACTCTAGGAAACAATTGATTTTTGGCTATAATTTTATGTGTGATTATGGAGCCATTGTGCGGTTAGTATATATAAACAAACAAGTGATGAGAGAATAATTCAAACTTAATGCATATTCTACCACTTTTAATCAACATAATTACCTATTTGACGAGAACCCTTTAGAGTTCTTTTTAATCCAGAAATCATATCTAGTGTTTTTTTCTACCCTAAAATGAAAAGTGGTACTTCTAGAATCACTATTTTTTGCGGAGTTAAAATTACAACGTTTTGCAACCATGGCCTTAAAATATCATAATGTTATTAAGAAAAACCTTTAAAAACATCGAATCAAAAAAGTGGGGCTACTAGTAGCGAACTTTTTGTTTTCCCTTTCAGGATTAAAACTACAACTTGATTCAAACCACGACATCAAAAATTGGTATTGTTGCAACCAAAATATTAGCATCAACCATTGAATTAAAAAGTGGTACCGCCAAAGTCACCCATATTTTTCTTCAGGATAAAACCACAAGTTTGAAAGTTAACAACTATTATCGTTGCAACCAAAATTTTAAAATCCATTGTTTGAATTGAAGAGTGGTGCTACAAATAACATCTCTCCTTTTTCCCAATGTTAAAACTACAAGTTGTTTAAAACCATGGCCTTGATAATTGGTGTTGTCATAACCAAAATTTTAGAACTAGCTTCAAAACTAAAAAGAGATGCTATTCGTAAGACCATTTATTTTTTTGCCTAAAATTGCAACATTTTTTTAAACCGTGACATAAAAATCTTGTGTTGCTGCAAACAACATCATAATAAAAAAAGAGAGGGAAACACATGTCTTTTAAATTATATATATATAAACACATATATATAGTACAAACAACCTGGGTGGACCTAATGGTTAAGAACATATGTTATCTCCTTGGAGGTCACAAGGTCAATTTTGGAGGGAGTAGGGTATGTACATGTTTAACCAAATTGGTGTTTGCAAACATTTGTGTGGGTATGGCAATGTTTCGACAACCTCATTCTTGCTTACAAACTCAAGAATGAGGTCATATGTATTTCTTGGCTGGACCTCAATGCCCAAAAAAAATCCAAAGAAAAAAACACAACCCACGCCTACTCACCCTTAAAAAAATAAAACATAAACTTAACATATGCGATTAAAGGTTTTTTTTTGGGGGGGGGGGGAACACACATTTCAAACTAATTTATTAAAAAATACCTTAAGAAACAATATTTAGAAGAAATTGAGGAAAACAACAAATTTTAATATATTAAAAAACCTACCATATTACATTTGTTTTTTTTAATACATTTTGATTTTTGAACTAGTTTTTAATTTGTTAAAGTTTTTTTTTCTTAATGTTTTTAATTTTATTGTTGCATCATAAGTAGTGAGGTGTAATTTCTTAAACTTGGATCTATTAATCACCTAGAGGGATCCAATTTCTTGAGGTGTAATTTTTTTTGTGTAAACAAATTAAGATTAAAAACATTTACAACTCAAGAAATTGGATCCCTCTCGGTGCTTACTAAGTTCATGGTTTAAGATGGATCTATGCTAATTTTAATTGGTTTGAAATGTGTATACTTTTTCGAAAATTAATTTGTTTTGATGATTTTATTTTTTTTAAACAAATTTGAAGAATTTGGGGCTACATTTTTTACGGTTTAAATATGAAATTAT
>LPNX010906694.1:496238-513125 GCA_001517045.1 Pseudotsuga menziesii | reverse complement strand
TATATAATTTTGTTTACAATAGTATATGTTTATTCTTCTCTTTAATTTTTTACAATTCTAAATAAAAAATATGTTTTTTAAGTATTTATTTTTCATTCAAGGGTTGGTTCTAAGATTTTGGTTGCAAATTTATTGATTCTTAAGGTCATGATTTCAAACAAGTAATAATTTCATCTTAAGAAATGGGGGACTATTACTTGTAATACCACTTTTCAATTTAGTGATTGATTTGAATATTTTAATTGCAACAATATTGATTATTAGCTTTCAAACAAGTTGTAATTTTAACCTCAAATAAAATATAGGTGACATTGGTAGTGTCGCTTTTCGATTTGAAGGATGTTTAAATTTTTCGGTTGCAGTAGTAATGGTTGTTGATGCCATTGTATAAATCAAGTTGTAATTTACCCCCCCCCCGCCCTCCCCCTCCCCCCAAATTGTTTCTATTAGTAGCACTACTTTTGATTTAGGGGTTTATTTTAAGATTTTTCTTAACAACATTACGAGTTTTTAAGGTCATGGTTGCAAAAGGTTGTAATTTTAACCCCCAAAAAAGGGAATTCTAAGAGCACCACTTTTCGTTTTAAGGGTTTATTTTGGTGTTTTGACAAAAACAATATGGGTTTTTAAGGCTAGAATTATCATTTTGAGGCCATAGTTCTAATCAAGTTGATAACTATGTTGATCATGAAATGACACACAACCTATGAAATCTAACTAATAAACCCATCAAATTATAAATTTTAAAGTATTTACGGATGTTGAATTTTTTACTTCGATGGGTTGATAATTTTGCATTTGTGATGGAAGCATTTGTGGCAGCTAAAATCCCATGAGAAAGAAGGCGAGTAGTAGCAATCTAAACCACATTCCAAAAAAATATTCATTTTGTAACATTTATGCTTTGTATTTCTTTGTTATAGTTTGTTCCTCTACTTTAGGGGTATGCTAGTTCTGTATGATATCGTATCTACATCATATTGACTCATTTCTTTAGTTTTCTTTGGTGTTGTATATGACATGATGATGTGATGATATTGACATCATATTTGACCAGGGAAAATTTAGGGGATTTTTCATTTGAAATGGGTGTGTGTGTGTGTTTGGAGATAGGGTTTTTTTAGTATTTTATAATTTTCCCACTATTTATTAAAACAAAATTATATTAGAAAAATTATCCCACTCAATTTTGTAGGGGTGAGCTAGAAAAAATGTTTTAGCCCTTTGAAATTCATGTTGGACCTTCATTCGCCTCAATTTCTTACAATGGAGGTTTTATGAGAGCCTTTTTTGCCTCTATCATTAATATAAATCTAACCATATAGGTATAGTCACCCCCAATTTGTGGTATAAATATGTTTTTAAAATATAAATCCTCCACATTACCTTGACCTGGTCAACATAGGGTACAATTTCTCCCCTATATAATTCCTTCATCTTTCTTACTCCTCACGAGCCATCTACCTGGGTCCTAAAGATTTCTCTTGAACTTGGACACTAAACCTTCATTGATCTCTCTATTAAACACCAACTTATTTTAATCTTGGACATCAAACCTTTGTCGATCTCTTTACATGATTCTACAACAAGTTACATGTATGTTTTTATCTTTTGTTCATATGTATACAAACACACCAAGTTGTGATGTTGGCATAAGCATTGGGCAGTGAATCGATAACCAAAGTATCAATTTTTTTTTTAAAGATTACTAGTTAGAAGTTTTGATAACTATCGAGTATTGCTAGACTAATTGGTTGGAACTTTTCTTATCTGAACCCATTGTTTCAATAGCTTCACTTGAAACAAATGAGGGTATAGCTTTGAAAACACAGTGGATTTGAAATCATCCCAACAAGGAACACACCTTTCTTCAATAGAGAACAAATTTTAGTTATTTTTTCACCAAGATAGTGAAGTTTTTGTCATATGGATCTTCATGGTTTGAAGATTCAATGCATCAATAATCACAGGTTGAGTCTTAAAGTAATGCCTCAAGACTTCACAACCATGGGTCAAATTGATCACAGTTGAAGTTTACATCAAACTTAGCATGTTCATAACACACTAAACTCAATGCCTAGAAATACACATTTGTTATGTAGAAATAGTATTGCATCACTTGAAACTTACATGATTATATTTTACATGTGAAACATGTAAATTTCCCTCAATACATTGAGTCAATCTAATTTTGACAATATTTTTTTCTAGTTGCTACTGAATGTTGTGATTCAATCTACTTTGTGGTGACTAAGATACATATAGGTGTACAAACTAGCCACCGGTTTCCAATTAAACTTATAATTAAGATAAACTTATTTCCTTTTCCAATGACTTTGAAATTCAACAAGTACATTGACATTTTGAAATCACATTTTTAAAGCACATTTTGGTCACACATAGAATTTAGTTGCAACCACATTGCATGCATCTAGCTAGACAAATAATATTAATAGAAATTTTAAAAGTCCCATTCACATGAGATTCATCATCTTATCTGAAAATAAATGAAGATACTTATCTTCAAAAAGTGTTCCATATATCCTACATTAGAGCTTACCCCATTAAATGGTCTTTGAATTTATTCTTGGATTGACTCAAATAACTTATGTCTTCAAACTAATTCCTTTCAATGATAGCTATAATAGTTAATCAGTCGTATTTTTTTTGCAGCCTTTTGCTTGCAACGAACATGCATTGAAACAACACTAGTAGAAAAAGAGTGTTGGACAATATGGTTGGAACTGATGTCAAAGGAACAACACTCATTTTCTTTTAAGTATTCAGGACTCCAAGAAGAAATCATCTACAATCCTAGTGCCTAATGAAGTTAAGTCAAATGCTAGATACTGTCATCACAACGTGAACTTATTATTGTGACAACATTTATGCAACCTATGTTATCATCCTGAACAAGAAATGTTCATCAGACTGTAAATTGCAGAGAATTTTAGCCGCGGGATCAGCTCATTACAGAACTATCCATTTTGTTTCCCCCAATTGTTTCACCTTTCTTCTTTTAGTTTTGGTTTCACAATTTGTCCTTTAGGCACGATTTCTTTTACCTAACGGTGGTTGTGACTCATCATGAATTGCCAATGTGACAAGGTCAAATATGTGAGATCATAGTGTTGCAAATGAAGAACATGACAATACTTGTAAAATTATACCATACGCAGGAGTTTCAGCATGCACAAAATTAGTAGCATGAGTAGCAGTTATCTGAACTGTGATCAAACCGAACCCTGTTGTCATATCCATCAAGGTCAACTCAGATGCCCTAATTTGCTGATATCTCAATCGAATTTTAGATGTCATCCCTATCTCTATTCACATTGGCATCAAATTGATTGTGAAGAAGTTTGATGATTTTTTATATGGGATTATGCCAGCCCTAATTTTTCAAGCATAAGGGTTTTAAGCCCACACTTTTATGGTTAAATATGGGATCCCTAACATGATATGACAAGATGCTATTGGTTGACGTTGGAATCCCTAACATGGCAAGTTACCCCATTCATAACTGTCATAAAATAATAAGGGTTATAACCTCTTATTTCATGGATATGTAAATTTTTAATTTGAATTTTGTAATAATTATAAATGTCAATACCATGAGGTCGAATTCATTCGGAGCCCTGGTGGTTAACATTTTAATATTGGTTAGCCCTAGTTTCCTTGTAAAATAAGTAAAGTAATATTTGTAAAGTCATCCTTATTACGACCCAATTGGCATATAAATAAGTGAGAGGCATGGCATTTGAAGTGTGCATTTTGACGTGAGCATTGAGTAGCTGAATTGTTGAGGCAATCCCAAAGAAGACTCGGGAGAAATGAACTAAGGTCAGTCTAAGGTGATCTACACAGTGATTTTTTTCTTTCTTTTGGCTAGTTAAGGCTCTGAAATTATGATGATCAAGACAAACCTATACAAAGAGAGTATTGTCTAGGGAATCATCATATTATCAGAGATAACTTAAGTAGGCCATTACTCATTGTTGATTAGAGTTTACCGTTTTGAAGGTTGAAATCTGCACACAGTTTGAGGATCAGCCTCAAGCCCACGTTTGGTCAATTGAACAATATAAAGTTGCAAGAGTTTTTAGTTGAAGGCTAAGAAGGAATTTGTTGGCGTAGTTAAATATATTGTATGGGAGGTGGGGTGGAGCAAGGGAAGAATTTGTGTACTATTAGGTTGTATCCTGAACAATTTGCCTCAGTTGAAGCTAAGAGTTTTGCATAGGTTGAAGCCTCTCAAACCACTTGCAGCTAGTGCATTTAATCTGAGTTAGAGCACAGATATTGATTGTAAATTTTTTATATATACATAATTGAAGTTCTTATAAATTCTTGGTGTTCTTCTTGTGCAAGTCATTGTATTCTTAGTTTGTTATGTTAATAATTTTAATGGTTGAAGATTAAGTATATTTGTAAAATCAATATTCAAAAGTGAAATGATGAAAATCCTACAACATTGATTCATTGCCCCCTCTCTCAGTGTTGTCAGTGTGTTTCTCAATTGCTATCAGAACCAACTTCTTCTATCAGGTTTAACTAACTTGAAGGAGTTTCTTGGAGAACACTCTCTACTATGGGTGGAATCAAGTTCAAATATGTCCCCAAGTTTGATCGAACAAATTTTGTCTTATGGAGCAAATGAATGTCTTCCTACCTAATGTCCCTTGGATTTTATATATAAACAAGTGTGCTTGATGGATACATTGCTCCTAAAGATAATCGATGGGAATCTACCTCAGATGGAATTGAAGCTTGTGAAAATAATTCTACTCTAATGTATGCAATTCTTGTTGGTATGAATGAATCAGAATTGTAAAAGGTAATGAATTATACGACTACCAAGGAAATATGGGATAAATTGGAAACTATGCATCATGGTGACTTTAAGGTTCAAAAAGAAAAACTAAAAAGTTTTAAAGGTCAATTTGAAGGACTCAAGATGCAGGAAGAAGAACATTATTTCCTAATTTCAAAAGGTGGAATAAATTGTTAACACCATGTGAGGTCTTTGGGAATCTATTGATAAGACCTTATTTGTGAAAAATATTTTAAGATCTCTTTCAGCTATATTCAACCCCCAAAGTATCCACCATTGAAGAAAGGGACAACCTAGATGATCTAAAGTTGATCCAATAACATGGAATTTTGATTGCCTATGAAATGAGGATTGAAGACCCCAAGCAAAAATAAACAACCTTCAAGAAAACTAAAGAAAAACATCAGAAAAATGAAGAATGAGTTTTTTGTTCATCAGACTTGGATGTTTCAGATGAAGAGTTGGCTAAGTTTTTCAACAAGCTTCCTAGAGGAATAGGAAAGTACAAAGCGAAGCTGCCATTGAAATGTTTCAACTGTGGAAAAATAATACACTTTGCAGCAAAGTGTTCCTTAAGGAAAAATAATCCAAACCCGAGAAGAAATTTCTCAAAAAGGAAGTTTGCCAACAAAAAAACTTTTTTCTCACAAGTTGAATATGGAGTCTCATATTATGAAGAGGATGATGAATCTGTTGTTGAAGGAAGAAACAAAATTTTATTTTTGGCCAAGGAAGATCCTCATAATAACGATGTTTCCAAGGAGAATGAAGAAGGAGTTGTAGATATTGAACCATAACTATCGGTTTCCTTAGATGAGATAGAAAATTTGAGGAACATCAATGAAAAACATGAGAAAGATCACCTGGAAGCCAAAAATCAATTGGAAAGGAAAATAAGAGAAAATTTTCTCAAAAATGATGTTGAGATTAGTTCTCTTTAGGAAGAGTTGAAGAAGACAAGCTCCCTAAATAAAAAATTTGAGAAAATATCTATAGATCTTAACAACATGATTCTCCAACAAAGAGATGTTAAGGACAAAACTGGAATTGGATTCACACATAAGATAGAGAACCAACAGGATGATTGCTCTTTGAATCAGAATGTCAATCTTACAAGGGAAATTCTTGTAAGGCATAGATCAAATCTTAGTAAAATACTTGAGCCATTGAATGAAACTCAAAGGATATTATCATTAAGAGATAAATAATTTGAGAGGTTAGAAAAAAAAGTTTCAAATCTAAGAAAGGAAGAAGGTTCCTCCAACTTTGATAGAAAAGTTGAATTTGGGACAAGACTAAGAGAGTCAACGTGAACTTCAAATCCAGGGAATGTTGTAAGGAAAAAATCTATAAGTACTTCTTTAAACAATTATGTTGCGCCAAGAAGATAATTTTTTGTCAGGTACCAAAATACATTTTTTGGAAATTGTTATAACTGTTATAATTTTGGTCATAAAGTTATCGAATGCATGGCCCCCATGAGAAGAATTTTTTTTAGAAATGAAAGAAAAGAGCACCCTTATAACATATTTGTGAATCAAACCAAAAACTCTTTCTCTTTGTTGTCTGATGAAGAAGAGTGCTCCAAGTGCAACAATTTCAATCACACAACTGCAAAGTGTAGACTAAGACAAGTCATTCAAGAAGAAGAAAAGCCATAAAGTATTTGTGGGATAGCTCTTTATGTTCAAAAGGAAGAAAGCAGATGGTATATTGACAATGGATGTACCAAGAATATGACATGTGACAAAGAGAAAATCCTCACTCCAAGAAAGGAAAAAGGAGGTGATTTGGCATTTGGTGATAATGGTACAACAAAAATCATTGGAAAAGGAACAGTGGCTCTCAAAGGAAATGATAAAGTTCAAGAAGTATTGTATGTGGATGGACTAAAGCATGATCTACTAAGTGTAGGTCCTAGGACAAATTTCTGATGCTAATCATAATTTTATGTTCTTTTCTCACCACTATGCAATTAGAAGAAACAATTCCCAGATAATGATTAGAAAAGGTACTTGATCTCCTGGAAATGTGTATGTCCTTGATGAAATCGAAGGAGAGAAATTCTATATCAGTCAAAATGACAACAACTCATTGTGGCACAAAAGGATAGCACATCTGAATTTTGATAACTTGGTAAAAATCATTCGAACAGAAGCAGTAAGAGGAATGCCAAAAATATCCAGGCTTGCAGACAAATTGTGTGGATCATGTCTTCACGAGAAGCAATATAGGTCTAGTTATAAGCCAAATATTCATCACTCTCCATCGCAACCTCTAGAATTGGTGCACATTGATTTATGTGGACCAAAAATATTTCAAACACTTCAAGGTGAGAGGTATTTCATGTTGTTTATTTATGATTATACTAGAATGATCTGGGTAATGTTTCCTAAAACCAAGTGTGAAGCCTTTGAGAAGTCCAAATTGTTCAAGGCTAAAGTGGAAAATGAGTGTGGTCAAAAAATCAAGTACCTTAGATCAGGTAACGGTGGGGAATTCACCCTAACTAAATTCAAATTTTTTTTTTAGAAAATGGTATCAAAAGGCAATATTGTACAACCAATAATCCTCAGCAGAATGACATTACAGGAATAAAAAATAGGACAGCTCAAGAGGTTGCAAGAAATATGCTGCTAGAAGAAAAAATGGTCGAAATATTTTGAAGAAAAGCAGCATCGGTTGTGTACATCATCAATGGATCCCAATTAAGAGTCAATAGTGATAATGCGCCATATGAGTTGTGGAGAGGCAAATCAACTTCAGTAGGGAATTTCAAAATATTTGGAAGTAAGTGCTACATTAAGATAAATGATGTACATTTGGGAAAGTTTCAAACTAGAACTATGAAGGACAATTTTTGGGATATTCAATATAAAGAAGAGACTACAAATGTTATAACAAACAACTAAAAAGAATTGTTGAAAGTATGGATGTCAGAGTGGATGAGGAATTATCACAAAAGTTGTCAAGCCATGAAGAAGAAGAAGTAGATAGTGAATCATCTGATGAAGATCATGATGAAAATGAAACAACAAAAAAGGAAGAGGGACAAGAGTAACAACATAAATAGAAACATGCCCCTTCTTCAGTCTGTAAAATCTCACGAGCTCACAAGCGTTCTCTCAAATCAATAAGAAGATATCATCCGAAGGATTTCATCACTGGAAACTTAGATGAAGGAATGCAATTAAGACAAACAACAAGAAGAGATGTGGCACTACCATCAATAGTTGATCCAAGAAATTTCAATGAAGCTTATGAAGATATGCATTGGAACAAGGCCATGCAAGAAAAGCTTGAAAAATTTAAAAAAAGTGGAACTTGGGAATTAGTCTAACATCCAAAGGACAAGAACATTATAGGAACAAAATGGGTCTTTAAAAAGAAACCGAATGAAGACAGAAAAATAAGAAGGAACAAGGTTAGACTTGTATGCAAAGATTATCCACAAGTTGAAGGAATTGAATTTGATGAAACTTTCTCGCATGTTGCTTGAATGGAGGAAATCAAAAGTTCCTTGCTCATGCTTCAAGAATTTCAAGGTATATTAGATGCATGTAAAATTTTCCTTCTTAAATGGAGAACTGAATGAAGAAGTCTACACTGAATAACCTAAAGGTTTCAAGCTACCTAGAAAAGAGGACTATGTGTGGAAACTGGGAAAAATCCCTTTATGGAGCGGCAAGCCCCAAGGGCATGATATGATCAGTTGGACAAGTACCTCTCTCAGCAAGGATTCAAAAGAGGTAATGCAAACAACAATATTTAGGTAATGCATTCTTTTTAGGTAATTGTTTGGTAGCATTGCCAAGAAGAAAGCAGTCATCCATATCATTGTCTATCGTTGAGGCTGAATATGTAGCTGCAGCTGAGTGTTGCACTTAGGTTTTGTGGATAAAGAAGTCCTTGGAATAAATCCAAGTTGAAAAAAATCATTCTACACCAATCTATTGTGACAATAATATCATCATAATCATATCTAAAAATATCGTTATGCACTCAATGACTAAGCACGTACCCATCAAGTACCACTTTCTTGGAGAGCAAGTTAGTGAAAAAAAAGTGAAATTGGAATATGTGATCCTAAAGGTACATGTAGATAACATTTTTACCAAAACCTTGCTTAAAGATACATTTGAATACCTTAGGAAGAAGTTGGGAGTTATCTCCCTCCTAAATTAATTGTTTCCTTTGCATCTATTGGTGATGGATCCACATGAAGTTGGCACCCGTAGCAACTACAAGCTTAGTAGTAGGATTGACTCATACTTTGACAAGGAATTTAGGAGCATACAAGTTACAGGTACAAGTACTTAAAGTTCACGATAGCAGAAAACATGAAGTATTGGTTACATTCCACTCTCCATTCCCTTTGCCATTGATGTCAAAGGGGGAGGAAAATAGGGGGATCTCCCAGGGGGATCCATGTGTTGACATCAATTCCAAAAGGGGTGTTTATCGGAAAATTTGATTGGCATTGATATTAAAGGAATAGAACTAATTTTGATCTAAGTCTTGAAGAATCCAAGAAGCAATCATCTACAAGCTTAGTTCCTAGTGAAACTAATTCAAATGCTAGATACCGTCATCACAAGATGAACTAATTAGTGTGAAGAAATATCTACAACCTATGTGCTCAACCCGAACTAGAGATGTTCATCAGACTGTAAATTGTAGAGAATTTTAATTGTGGGATCATCTTGTTACAAAACCGTCCCTTTGTTTTCCCCAATTGTTTCACCTTTCTTCTTTCAGTTTTGGGTTCATAATTTGTCCTTTAGTCACGAGTTCTTTTACCCAATGGTGGTCGTGAATCATCATGAACGAATTCCAGCGTGGCAAGGTTAGATGTGTGGGATCACAACATTACAAATGAAGAACATCACAATACTTTTAAAATTCCACCACCCGCAGGAGTTTCAGCATGGGTTTTAGCACGGGTTTCAACACAAGTTTCAACATGCACAAAAGTAGCAGCATGAGTAGCAGCAGCCTCAATTGAAATGGGGTCAAACCTAAACCTACTTTCATCTCCACCGAGGTGAACTCATATTCCCTAATCTGTTGTTATCTCAACCGAATTTTAGATGCCATCCCTATCTCTGTTCGTGTTGGCATCAAATGGCCAGTGAAGAAGTTTGATGAGTTTTTAAATGGGATTATGCCAGCCCTAATTTATCAAGCATAAGGGTTTTAAGCCCACACTTTTTATGGTTAAAGATGGGAGTCCTAACATGGTATGATAATATGCTATTGGTTGATGTTGGAATCCTTAACATGGGAAGTTACCCCATGCATAACTATGTCATAAAATAATAAGGGTTATAACCCCTTATTTAAAGGAGATGTAAATTTTTAATTTAAATTTTGTAAAAATGATAAATGACAATATCATGAGGTGAGATTCATTTGGATCCCTAGTGGTTAACATTTTAATATTGAGCAGCCCCAATTTCCTTGTAAAAGAAGTAAAGTAATATTTGTAAAGTCGACCTTATTATGGCCAAGTTGTTGTATAAATAAGTGAGACGCATGGCATTTGAAGTATGAATTTTGATGTGAGAATTGGGTAGCTAACCTGTTGAGGAAATCCTGAAGAATACTAAGGAGAAATGAACTAAGGTCAGACTGAGGTGATCTACACAATATTGTATCTTTCTTTTGGTTGGTTAAGAATCTGAAACTGTGATGATCAAGAGCAGCTTATACAAGGAGACTATTATCTAGGGCATAATCATCTTATCAAAGACAATTCAAGTATGTCATTACTCATCATTGATTAGATTTTATAGTTTTGAAGGTTGAAGTATGCACAGAGTTTGAGGATCAGCCTCAATCCCACATTTAGTCAACTTAACAATATAAAGTTGCAAGAGTTTTTTGTTGAAGATTGAGAAGGAATTTGTTGGGGTAGTTAAATATCGTGTATGGGAGGTAGGGTGGAGCAGGGGAAGAACTAGTGTATTTCTAGGTTGTAGCCTTAACTATTTTCCTCAGTTGAAGCTGAGAGTTTTGTAGAGGTTGAATCCTCACACACCAGTTGTAGCTGGTGCATTTACTCTTTGTTGGAGCACAGATATTGATTGTAAATTTGTTATATATACAAAATTGAATTTCTTATAAATTCTTGGTGTTTTTCTTTTGCAAGTCATTGTATCCTTGATTTGTTATGTTAATAATTTAAATGGTTGAAGATTAAATTTGTTTTTTAAATCAATGTGTAGAAGTGAAATATTGAAAATCCTACCACACCGATTCACCCACACCTCTCAGTGTTATGGGTATTTTTCTAAAAGAGTACATCCAAAGGCATAACAATGATTTATACGTTTTTAGACATTATAGAAGAGACAGATCACCAAATGTGATACCCCTTATCTCATGTTTACAAATTCAAAGATTTGTACATCTTAATAATACACATTTCATCCCAAAGGTACTTTTTTTCCAATAACAAAATCTCATTTTATATTCCAAGTAGAATACCAAAGGCATTCTTGAGGTGTATGAGCACATTTTACAATTTACATCATATCCAAGGAGGAACAAGATTTTTCTTGTGAACTATAACACCAAAAAAAAATAAAGATACTACTCCCTCTACATTGCCTCGGGAGGCCAAGGAAAAAACATAGCAAGCATGCATTTGTGTCCAACAACATACAATACATATGAACAAAAAAGTGATACAAATTCAAGAAACGTCTAAGTAGCAATACTAGTGCAGACACCAATATGTGTTACACATTAAAGATACATCTAAGTCACTATGGTGACCCCTTAATTTCTTCCAATATTAAGTATGTTTTTATATGCAAGCCCTATTTGGATATAAATTCCGCAATCTCATTAAGATTTTTGTCAATATGAGAAAAACAAATACATTCAAAGTGTTGTGAGAAAACCTTTGAATCAGTACTAAGGATTGAATATTGACATTATAAATCTATTGATGATTGGGCATTCCTTTAATCACCATGGAAACCCCAAAGATACTATTACCAACAAAAGCAACATAAACCATCTCCAAACACTTTCCATAAGTAACAATAAATGGAAATAAAAGTAACCAAAGCTGCATTTAACATTTGAGTCTCAACACAACCCATCAAACTATGTTGAATACCCTTATCCATATTCCATTAATTCACTGGCCTATGTTATTTGTAGAGGTGGACACATCACGAAGTGAAGTCGGAATAAACCTCTGTAGTCTAGCAATTAGAGTCCATTCAAGCCTTGTAGGCATCTAATATCACACCCATTTTCTCAAAACAATCTCTAATTCTTCATAAGGCTAATTAGTGGAAGGAGGTATGTGATTTAGTAAATTTTCAAGATTATTCGACAATCTGAAATATGGAGACAATTTGTCAAAAATTAATTTCCCCTTTAAATGACCAATAACATCTTGGAGTTCCTCATCCGCGAGATGTAGAACAGTTGGTGGTGGGGTATGGTTAAGACACCCCCTAAGCTAAAAGGTCGCCGGGTTCTAATCTCGTTGGATACCAAAAAATCCAACCATGTTAAGGGTTGGTGTGGTCCAGGTCGGGTGCAATCCTCGAGTGATTTTGACAGCTTAGATGCCCCTGGTTCGTGGTTACTTAGCCAATGGCAACCCTACTAGTCAAGGGGGTTCTACCACTTTGCCAACAAAAAAAAACATCTTGGAGTTCCTCTGCATCATCCCTACATTTTTTTAATTCATGTTCATATATTTCCCAACCAAGTAGTTGTCCACTTTCGTTCCAGAGTTAGGAAACCCAATTGTGAACAATGTGTTTAATTTTTTCTTAAAATACTTACTAATTTTTGCAGTTGCATTACATTTAATGTGTTTAATATTTTCTTAAACTACTTACTACTTCTTGTAATTGCATTACATTTATTCAGGGTCATTTGGAAAAAATTCCTTTTAGTAAGGAATTTACTAGCTTACATAATTGTAATCGTTCAATCCTCCATGCCCAATGCATTCAAATCATTTTGAATCCAAATATTCAACAATTTCATTACAACATCAACAACTTGAGGCTTCTCAGGAGTAAGCTAAACTCTAGACGATTTGCACCTTTCTGGTGAGTTTTATCAAATCTAGCATCTTGATTATTTGCTAATTTTTTTATTTTGACTATCCAAATTGCAATTTTGATTGCAGAAATGGATTCAACGCCCTCGATTACCCTTGGAGCACCCCAATTATGCAATTTCAACAACCCAAAACTGTTATTTCAACAATTTCTACCAGATTTTGGCCAAAAAACTTGTCGGATATTCGATGGAAATCATCTAAAGTTTAACTTTCTCCATTTTATTAATTTCAATTTGGGCACGATGTGTCAAAATATTTGTTTCTTGTGCAAATTCCAAATAAACTCTAAAAGTGTTAATATAATTTCTAATTTGGTCTAAGATTATCTGCTTAGCACCTACTATAAATTGACTGCCAAATGCTTGTTTGATAACTTGTTCTAAGCACTGACTTGATTTATTGATTGTTGTGCATCTTCATCTTTGATATTTTGATTTTTAAAAGTGTACTCATGTATTTTTTAATCTTTGCATCTTATCCTATATTGAGGACTTCATCTTAACATTCTCAGGATCCATTAACTTCAAATTAATTTTTATTTCTATCAGCTTCCTAGAGAGTTCTAAGACCTTATTTGTTAAGACCTCCTCTTGTTTATCACCTGGGACTTTGATTTCCTCAACAATTGCAGTTTATTGACCTAATGCACATTTCATAGCATAAGTCTCTAATGTTTTCAAGCATTCCCTTTCTTGCCAATATTATAATAGTTTATTAAGGCGTGCATTGTTGTCCTTTAATGTAACAACTTCAATAGAGAGTCATTCTATCTCTTTTTTAGTTGCTATTAATTCATTACTTTGTATATGTTTAGTATGTGTAATTTTCAGTTTTTGTTTGAAACCTTGAATCTCGACATCTTTATCCTTGAGCATTGATTTGACAAAATCTCTATCCTTTGGATCCACTCCATGTTGGAAACCTAGTCCGTTAAAGTTATTAAAAATCACATTGAAGAATATGAAGAGTCATATTAGAGTTTAAGAAACTGCTTGAAAAATGAACCAAATGTCATCAAATTGTATTTATATGTATATTCTCTCAATGTAAAACATTTCCCTTTGTTTTCCTTGATGCTCCATCTTGTCCCATCATACCAAATCCAGCTTCCTCTTCTCTCGATATTCCATTATGAAAGTTGAGTGTGCATGCAAATTGAAAATCACTTTTCCCAATGTTGTACATGCTTGTCCAGTGAACCATTTTCCCCTCAAATTCCATCTAGGTTCGTGGTTTCCTTGGAAGCACCAGTTGAAGTGGGTCATCTTCCATAATTCCAAAACTCTAGGGCGCATGCCGAACATCAGAGTTCGATCAAGACTATAGAAATGTTGTTGGCAAGAAAGGAGTTTGACCCATTTTATATCTTTGAGACTGGGGCCACTCTTGAAGGATGGAGCTAACATGGTAATGTGAATATCCTCATGATCCTTTTCACTCAGTCCATCGTCATGTCACATAAAATTTGCAGAGCACTAATGCATATGTATGGAGGGTATTGTTCTTCGGATGTTACTTTCTACAAAGGTTTTAATTTTATAAATGCATGTCTCTATAGTTATTCTCCTTCACCAAGGGTCCATTTGGAGGCACTGATGTATATAATGTTATCTTCTCCATTGAAATCATCTCCATACCTATTCTTTAGTTGGCCATTGACATATTCTTCTATATGTTCCATTGCTATATTTATATATGTTGAAATATTGTAACTTCGAAGAATATTCTATATGTATCTTTTGTGGCCCTCGATGGTCCTACCGGGAGAGCCACTTGTATTATCTTGTACCCCGATGCTTCTAATCGGAAGAACTAATAAGAGTCATGAGGTTGTCCCCTCTAATTGTAAAGGTGGGTCATTAGCACCCCAGTGTGGTTACTTGAGCCTACATGTGTAACTCGAGCCCACATGATTAACTCGAGCCTACATGTCGGATGAGTTAATTGAAGTGAACGGATGAATATAAATAAAAGTGTAGCTCTCCTCATTTGAGCACACACTCTCACTTGTGTAGCACATTAGTGGAGAAGAGAAGTAGCTGGAGAAGGAGGAGGATCGGGCTTTGATCTCCTTGCTGGTTTTATCTTTTATCTTTTATCTTTTTGGGGGATCTATATTGAGGAAGCTTTTGCTGGGTTTTTCCCTTTAGGGTTTTCCCAGGATAAATCCTTGTGTTCCTTTTGTATGGTTGTGCTTGTATATCTTTCAGTGATCCTGTTTATATGCTTTTGTTATGAATATGAAATGAAATACTGATGTCTTAGCTAAGCATATGAAAATTTAACATGGTATCAGAGCCACCCTGAAAGAAGACATTGTGCAGCTATAGAAGCTAGGGATTCTTATTTTTTGGGTCTCTATCCACAATCGATCAGCAAAATAAGGCTAGACTGACTCTCCATTGAAGGGTGCATCTTTCTGTCAAAGCGGAATTCGATTCCGAGCATTTTCAGTTTTGGTGCGAAAAATTAGGGCTTTCTACAGAAGAGGAATTTTTGAGTAAGCATAGAATAGGATTGTTCTCCTCATCAAAATATAAGTTTAGAGACCTGGATCAATAAATTTGGTTGGGTGAAACTTCGGAAAAGTCAAACCCTAGTTTGACCCCGATCTGGAAAAACCTTAAATACTAAAACTGCTAAGTTTTGGTACATTCGCTATATCTTGAGATTGGAGAAGGGTAAAGAGTTGAAAATTGCATATGCCGAAGATAAAATCCTGATTTACACTGTATCCAAAATTCAGCCTCAGATTCGCTGTATTCTGGGATATATGATCCCTCCAAGTTAAGGTTCTAGCCTCTTCCAGAATTCATCCCTAAACAGGACACCTGGGGATAATTGCTGTAGCGTGGGCTACAGAGGTCCAAATGGAATTCCTGAAGATTTTCTAGAAATATCACAGGCTTTACTTTCTGTGGTCCAAATTTCAGAACCTGAATATGAACCAGTGACACGTGGCATGCCGTACAACTTTACTGTTCTGAACAGTCCTGTAACAGGTCACCTTGGTAAAATGGTCATAAATCCCAATTGGTTAAACCAATTCTGATGAAACTTGTGGTGTTGGATCAGGGACATGCGAGGTTACCTCAATGAGAAATTTCAGACACAGCAAAGCGATAATTTCGGGGATATCATAGAAACATTAACAAGAATTTCTGCAAAAGAAATTGGAAAACTAGGGCTTCCTGTTCCGGGAGCTTCCCTCCACTGTTTTCAGAAAAGGAGTACATTGGACAGCTACATTTGAAGAGATATATCTTTATATCCAATCATATCTGAAATATTCAAATTTTTGAAAATTAGGGTTTCTCTGACAAACCTTAGATCAGCCAGCTCCGAAAGCAGGACGGACACCTCAAATCGGTAAGATCTAATCTTTTGCTATTTGCATTTGAGGTTCTCATTTCATAGTGATCTATCACATCAGCTTGATGATAAGCTTGGTGAAGTTAAAAACTTCCAAGCATGGAAGTATTTGATCTCTCTGAAGAAAATGAATTGGACACCTACATGAGTAGAGAGGTTCTAGTTCTAGAGGGAGATGAGCCTCAAATCCTTACACAAGAAGAACTTGATCAAGGCCAAGAAGATCATTGTTGATTCAATCACGAATCAACTTGTACAACAAGTGTCTTCCCTAAAGACACCGAAGATGTTTGATTCCTTGATCAAGCTATTTGAAGATAAGAACATAATTCAGAAGATGGATTTGAGAAAATAGTTGAAGAATGTGAAGATCCAGAATGCATAACATCTTGAAGCGGTAGAAGAAGAAGCAGATAATGCAGAAGTGGTGATAGCCACCTTGAATGGCCTCCCATGATCACGGGATTCATTCATGCGAGGAATGTGTACCAAAAGGAAGTGATTACTTTCAGTTGACTCTGGGAAGAAGAAGAAGCTCGTCTCATAATAAGAGAAGAAGAAAGATGGGAGCAAATTGAAGATC
>LPNX010906694.1:469193-495970 GCA_001517045.1 Pseudotsuga menziesii | reverse complement strand
ACTTGTTCCGAAGAACAAGTGATGACAATTCAATAAACATGAATCTGAAGCTCCCAGGGTCAAAGACACCATGACGAAAGAAAGAGCTTCAGAGAGTGGTAGATCTGCCAAGAAGGATGAAGACCACCATGGGTATGAGAGATAACTCAAGATGAAGAAAAGAATGCTATGAAAGAAGTTATGATCAAAGAATAACAGTTGATTATGGGGAATGATGTATACGATATGATTTCGAGACATAAAGGGAAGTACGTATTATCTTCCATATGGATCTGCAAGAACAAGTGTACAAAGCAAGAATCGTTATTTGCCTCAGAAAGAATAGACTATGACATGACATACTCTATTGACCAGTATATATCAAGCATAGAATCACCTGTACAGAATGAATAAGGAAGATAATACTCCACTTCAAGGGGAGTGACTACAGAAGATATTTGAGTTCAACACGGTATGACATGATGGACAACTTCCTGATGGATCGAGACTTTACCAAGAGTAAAGTGGATTCCAACCTTCAAAGTTGAATGCAGAAGACTAGGATATGTTGATGATCTGACAAGACGAACTCATGGAAGATGTTATGATGAAAGAATACTAGAATGATGTTTGGGATATAGTACTCAAACCAGAAAGCAAGAATGTGGTATCTTACAAATGGATTTGCAAGATAAAATATGTTGCTGATAGAAGTAAGGAAAGACTTGTGGCTAGAATTTTCTATAAGAAAGAGGGAATTAATTCTGAAGAGACACTTACTCCAGAAAGCAAGGTACACTTCCTTCAGAACTATGATGGTAGTTGCTTCCATGATGAAGTAAAGACAAGCCTTCCTTAATGGTATGATTGGGGAAGATTTTTGCATCGAATAGTCACAAGGATTTGAAGTTGAAGGCAGATGGACTCATATATGTAAGTTGAAGAAGTCCCTCTATGGCATGAAGCAAGCTCCCAGAGCTTGGTATGGAAGGATAGACAATTTCCTGTCAATTATGGGCTTTACCAAGAGTAGAGTTGATCCTAACCTTTATCCCAAGGTTGTAGAAGATGAACCTGTCATCCTGTTATTATATGTGGATGACTTATTCTTGACAGGGAATGAGAAACAGATCATGGAAAGCAAGAAGAAACTAGCAGAAGAATTTGAGATGAAAGACCTTGGGTTAATGTATTATTTCATAGGTTTGAAAGTATGGCAAAGTTCAGAAGAAATCTTTCTCAACCAAGGAAAGTATGCGGTAGAGATATTGAAGAGATTCAATATGTTGGAATGCAAAGCCATGGCCACACCCATGGACTCCAACCTGAAACTGTTAGCTGATAATTGATCAGAGTTAGTGGATGCGACTCATTACAGATAGATCATTGGGTCATTGATGTACTTAACAAATACCAGACCAAACATTTGTTTTGCCGTGAACACCTTAAGTCAATATCTTGTTCAACCAAGACGAGTTCACCTAGTAGCTGCAAAACATGTAGTGAGACATCTAAAAGGGACTATAGACCTTGGTCTATACTATGATGGTAGCCATGAGTATAGATTGTATGGCTACACAGATGCAGATTGGGCTGGAAGTATCTCAGATAGAAAAAGTACATCAGGTGGATGTTATAGTCTGGGATCTACTATGATTTCATGGTTTAGCAGAAATCAGTCTAGTGTTTCTCTAAGCATAGCCAAAGCAGAATATTTAGTAGCTTACTCTACTAGTTGTGAAGCCATATGGCTTCAGAAGCTGATGTCAGGATTATTCAACCTAGAGTTGGACACTACTGTGATTCTATGTGATAACCAGAGTTGTGATGACAGAGAACCCTATGTTTCGTCGTAACACATAGAAATCCAGTATTTCTACATACAAGATAAGAAGGAGATGATGATGCTTCAGTATTTCCATACTGAAGATATAGATGATGTTTTTACATACTGTAGATGCAGATGATGGTGATTCCGTATTTCTATACTGAATATAGAGATGATGATGCTTTCAGTATTTCTATACTGAAGATATAGATGATGATGCTTTCAGTATTTACATAGTGGAGATACAATTGGTGATAGTTCAATATTCACATACTGAAGATGTAGATGATGATGTGTTGACGGAACCTTTGTCCCGAGTAAAGTTCGAACACTTTTGAGACAAGCTTGGTGTGGTTCGGAAAGACCTTCCCCAAAAGGGGGAGTATTGATGTTGCAGTGGGATTGTATCATCCCTGGGCACTTTCCCTAAAGTGATCCGGAGACCTCGGTCTTCGAGAATGAAGAGGGATTGTATCATCCTGGGACATATGTCCAGAAGTGATCCGGAGACCTCGGTCTTCGAGAATGAAGAGGGATTGTATCATCCTGGGACAAATGTCCAGAAGTGATCCGGTGACCTCGTTCATCGAGAATGTAGCAGGATTGTATCATCCTTGAACTTCGGTTCAAAATGGATCCGGTGAACTTCGGTCATTAAGAAGGTGGCAGGATTGTATCATCCTTGGACTTCGGTTCAGAATGGATCCGGTGTAACTTCGGTCATCAAGAATGTGGTAGGATTGTATCATCCTTGAAATTTGGTTCAGAACGGATCCGGTGTAACTTTGGTCATTGAGAATGTGGTAGGATTGTATCATCCTTGAACTTCGGTTCCGAACAGATCTGGTGTAACTTCGGTCATCGATAATGTGGTAGGATCGTATCATCCTTGAACTTCGGTTTAGAATGGATCCGGTGTAACTTCGGTCATCGAGAATGTGGTAGGATTGTATCATCCTTGAACTTATGTTCAGAACGGATCCGGTGTAACTTTGGTGATCGAGAATGTGGTAGGATTGTATCATCCTTGAACTTCGGTTCAGAACGGATCCGGTGTAACTTCAGTCATCGAGAATGTGGTAGGATTGTATCATTCTTGGAATTCGGTTTAGAATGGATCCGGTGAACTTCAGTCATCGAGAAGGTGGTAGGATTGTATCATCCTTGAACTTCAGTTCAGAACAGATCCGGTGACTTCGGTACTCGAGAACGTGTGTTGATCCTGTAATTCCTAGAGGAAGGATTATTTGAGTTCTACAACTGTGTTGATCCCGTAATTCTGAAAGGAAGGATCATTAGTAACTCCGTAAAGACCTAAATCCCGTAATTTTGAAAGGAAGGATCATTGACTTGATCCTGTAATTCCAATAGGAAGGATTGTCTGAGTTCCACAGATGTGTTGATCCACCTCGGTCTAAAGGAAGGATCGTTAGTAACTCCGTAAAGACCTAAATCCCGTAATTCCAAAAGGAAGGATCGTTGGTAGCTCCGTAAAGACTTGATCCCGTAATTCCAACAGGAAGGATTGTCTGAGTTCCACAGATGTGTTGATCCCGTAATTCCAATAGGAAGGATTGTCTGAGTTCCACAAATGTGTTGATCCCGTAATTTCGAAAGGAAGGATCGTTAGCAACTCCGTAAAGACCTAAATCCCATAATTCCGAAAGGAAGGATTGTTAGTAGCTCCGTAAAGACTTGATCCCGTAATTCCGAAAGGAAGGATCATCTGAGCTCCATAGATGTGTTGATCCCATAATTCCGAAAGGAAGGATCGTTAGTAACTCCGTAAAGACCTAAATCCTGTAATTCCGACAGGAAGGATCGTCTGAGTACCACAGACATGTTGATCCCGTAATTCCGAAAGGAAGGATCATGTTGATGTTTTGATGATGATGATGTTGATGTTTTGATGATGTTGATGTTTTGATGATAATGATGTTTTGATGATGATGATATTTTCATGATGATGTTTCTGATCAAAATATTAGAGTATGATGATGATGTTGTTGCTGATCGAAAGTGCTGAAGATGATGTTGCTGATCGAAAGGTCAAAATGCTGAAGATGATGTTGCTGATCGAAAGGTCAAACTGCTAAAGATGATGTTGCTGATCGAAAGTGCTGAAGATGATGTTGCTGATCGAAAGGTCAAAGTGCTGAAGATGATGTTGTTGATTGAAAGGTCAAAGTGCTGAAGATGATGTTGTTGATCGAAAGGTCAAAGCGCTGAAGATGATGTTGCTGATCGAAAGGTCAAAATGCTGAAGATGATGTTGCTGATCGAAAGGTCAAAATGATGATGATGTTGTTGCTGATCGAAAGTGCTGAAGATGATGTTGCTGATCGAAAGGTCAAAGTGCTGAAGATGATGTTGTTGATTGAAAGGTCAAAGTGCTGAAGATGATGTTGTTGATCGAAAGGTCAAAGCGCTGAAGATGATGTTGCTGATCGAAAGGTCAAAATGCTGAAGATGATGTTGCTGATCGAAAGGTCAAACTGCTAAAGATGATGTTGCTGATCGAAAGGTCAAAATGCTGAAGATGTTGTTGATCGAAGCAGTCAAAGTATTAATGATGATGAAGACTGAAGATTGAAGATGAAGACTACATAATGTTGAAAAGCTTCCAATGATTTATAGATGTATTACCTTGACGATGTTGATGATGTCCTCTATCTCTCTCCTACTATTGTTGTTGTTGATGTTGTTGTAGAATACCCTTCTCGTTAAGGGGGAGTGTTGAAATATTGTAACTTCGAAGAATATTCTATATGTATCTTTTGTGGTCCCCGATGGTCCTACCGGGAGAGCCACTTGTATTATCTTGTACCCCGATGCTTCTAATCGGAAGAACTAATAAGAGTCATGAGGTTGTCCCCTCTAATTGTAAAGGTGGGTCATTAGCACCCTAGTGTGGTTACTTGAGCCTACATGTGTAACTCGAGCCTACATGATTAACTCGAGCCTACATGTCGGATGAGTTAATTGAAGTGAACGGATGAACATAAATAGAGGTGTAGCTCTCCTCATTTGAGCACACACTCTCACTTGTGTAGCGCATTAGTGGAGAAGAGAAGTAGCTAGAGAAGGAGGAGGATCAAGCTTTGATCTCCTTGCTGGTTTTATCTTTTATCTTTTATCTTTTTGGGGGATCTATACTGAGGAAGCTTTTGCTGGGTTTTTCCCTTTAGGGTTTTCCCAGGATAAATCCTTGTGTTCCTTTTGTATGGTTGTGCTTGTCTATCTTTCAGTGATCCTATTTATATGCTTTTGTTATGAATATGAAATGAAATATTGATGTCTTAGCTAAGCATATGAAAATTTAACAATATACTCATCCAAACAATCCAAAATTCCTCTGTAATATATGTCAGAGTTGAGTTTGACGACCAATGATTGTTCCCTACTGGATTTGAAAAAATATGCATATTTTTTTTGCAAATGTTCCACACCCACTACTTGATCTGCTCATTTTTCTATGAAATCTAGTCTAAATAATTCCTAGAAACTACTCTCTAAAATTGGCGTGAGAAACTACAACATCGATGAACAACATAATAAATATTCTTGTCATTGGAGACAATCCAACTGAACTGAGTACATGCAATTGGATATCTGCCCCGTACTTCCTGAGTACAACCACCATTCCCTCAACCACATGGAATAATCCATAGTTTCCATATAAGGAGAGCTACACACATGAATTTTTCCATGTGATGTCATAAATTTACATGTTTCACTTTAATGGTTCCATGTCACCTTCTTCCATTTCATCACCTATCATGTGTAACTTGCCACTTCAACTGTGTACTAGCACATAAGAATATCATACTTACCATGTCAGTATTCCATACCATGTCAACATTATGTATTTATATGGCAGTGTTCCGTACTTCCATATTAACAATATGTACTACCATGTTAGTGGTGTTATGTATTTGTCATATCATCAATTTGAACTTCAATGCCAGTGATTCATACTTGCCATGTCAACAATTTGAAATTCCATGTCAATAGTGTGCCATACTTCCATGTCAACAGTTTGCCACCTTCCATGTCACCTCCTCTGCATAGTCAATAGGTCACTAAGTGCCATGTCAACAACATTGGAACCCTATCCATTACAATTATTAAATCAGCACCTAAAATTTCACATGTGATATTTAAACAATATGACAATGTTTTCAATGAGTTTTTCAAGATCCACAAGTTGGTCCATATTTTTCCTTCAAATTTTGTCATCTACCCTACACATTCTTTTGTCTTTAGAAAACACCTCACCCAATCATTATTTTGGAATATTCCCTAGCATCGTAAGTTCTACATACAAACTCCATTTTGAGTTTGCTTTCTTTTTATTTATATAATTGTTTATCTCTAAGTAGTGGTGTAATTAGATTCTACTTATTTTAATTTAATGTTCCTAATTTTCAAAATGGAAATCAATCCTCCAAACATATACTTGTCAAGCGCAAATTGATAATCAATTGATAATCCAATAAGTCATGTATGATTATTTATTAAGGAGTAAAGGTGTTTACAAGATCACCATGGTGACGAATCTAGTACCATTGGATAATGACAAGCTATTAAAATGGTTGATATTAATGATGAAGTGAGGGGATTAATTGGCATGGAAATATCTAATCATTTGAACTTTAGATTCAATGCCTAAATACAAATAATAAGCATTGTTTAAATTTGAGCTATTATTTGGAAAAAAGTGACTAATCTAAGATCACCAATTGGAAACTAGTTAATTGCACCAATCTTACAGATTTCTTATGGATTGAAGATTATATCTGCAAATTCAGGCAATTTTGGTGCCAACTTAGCAATTGTATCATCACTAAGACTAATGATCAAGTTATTCATTCTATTATTTCCAATTTAAAATTACAATCTGTTGTTCATGTATCTACCTTTTATTTTACACAAGATGTTGCAATAAATTATATCTATGACATGCCTTATTTTGAAACTTTCTATGAAATTAACAAGAGTGAAAGACAAGATCATGCACATTGGTGCTTCTGATACAAGTTCAAAATATAAATTCTTGGTAATTCAAAGTAACAATATTTCCAATCCTTTCGAGAAGTAGCTAATTGATGGTAACAACCCAAGAGCACCAATTCCATTTCAATTACTCCTCCAAATTCTAACGAGGGAATGAAATAAGAAAACAAAGGAGAAGTAACCTACTCAAACATGTTCATTTTGTGACAAGGATGTACATCTCAATACTCATTGTTAGAAGAAGATGCAAGTATTGAAGAAGGCAATGAAGAATTTCAACCTTAAATTAGACTCTTCCTCTAAATATTCTCCTTCTACTTCTAAACTTCATGCACTTTCTGCTACAACAAGTACTCCTAATAATGACTAGATTTTAGACTCAAAGACCTCTCATTATATGGACCTCTACAACAATATTGTATTTTCTAGTATGGATGATGGTACTACCCAACACTTTTTTATGGTGGCAATTCCCCATTAGATATTATAGAAGAGAGAACCATAGATTTAGATCATGGAAAATCAATAATGTATTTTATATTCACGCCCCATTAGCTAATTTTATTTTAATTACCAAATCACTCATTTTAAGTGATGGAAAATTTGTTGATTTTTCATTCCACAATATAGTTGTGATCCAAGATATCAAGGATCGATTTCATGTAATTGCTTCTAAACATGTTGATGATTCTTCAAAATTGTACAAGTTTGGTAGCTCTAAGCCCTCATCGCCTATAAACATATTCATTTCTTACAATAATGAATTTAACAAACATTCCATGGGTAGTATGGTCATTTGAATTATCGCTACTTGTAACAAGTTTCCAATTGCCATCTGGTGTGTGCCCTTCCTCTTGACTCTTTCAATAATAGTGTGTTGTTTTTTTACATGGTAGCATCGTAGAGATAAATTTCCATCAAGAAAATCATGGTGAACACACATTATAGTTGGTTCATAGTGATATTAGTGTCCATTTATCACTCCCTCTTTTAATGGTTTATTTCTATGCTCTTGAGTTTACTTTCTTAACCAAAACTTGATGGTTTAAGTAATTATGTAGCCTTTAAATCATTTGAGGAAAATCAATGTAAAAATCTAATTAAGAGAATTGGAACAAATAATATATTAGAATATGTAAAAAACTAATTCGTTAATTATTTACCCATCACATATTTCCCTAGACACCGTATAAAAATGGTGTCATTGAACTAAAGAATTTCACACTTAAAGAAATGATGAATTATATGATTAAAGCCAAACACTTAAACCCTCAATTTTGGGCTAAAGTTGTAAATTGTGCTAACTATATTTTGAATCAAACTCCTACCACAATACAATATATATGCAACTCCAAATAAGTATGAACTAAAATAAATCCAAATATACGTCATTTTAAAGTGCCCAGATGAAGCACTTGGGTGCATATTCCAAATCAAAAGCATAAAGTTGTGGAACCAAATAGTGAGGATTGCATATTTGTTGGTTAGTGTGATTATGTTTAGTCCTATAGGCTACTTGTACCTAAAATATCATAAATAATATTTTGAAGATATGTTCAATTTGATGAACCCTCCCAGGCATGTGTTTAGACATATTCTTTGCCAACTTGTTCTTATGTATTTCCTTCTTATCCAAGATTTGAATCTTATTTGAATGATGATCCTACTTCTTTAGATGATTATAATACGATGTAGCATCGTGTTTCTCCTACAATTTAGTTGATACATAGCCTCTAAGTGGCCCTCTTCCAAAATGGGTCCAAAAGACCCAGGAAGTTGTTGGTGTTTTAGTCGGTAATCCCATTAATCCATGCAAGACCCATTCCCAGTTTTGTACGATTGGTTCAAGTGTTTTGTCCAAGTACACATAGTTTGAAGGTGCAAGGACTTATAAACAAATAAGTAGTCATCCATAATGGGAGGGGCATTGGAAGAAGAAATTAATTCTTTGATGAAGAATGACACTTAAGATCTTATTCATATCCCTAATGGTTGCAAAATTGTTCAGGGTATAGGGGATCTACAAAATTAATTTTTCAACAAATAAAATCTTGTTTCCAAAGGTTTATCCTAGTTTAAAGTCATACCTTCTCAAAAACCTTTATAATTATCACAAAGGTGGATTCTATATGACTTGTTATTTCACTTATTGCTTCATAGAGTTGGGAGGTACCTCAAATGGACATCAAAAGTTGTTTTTTGCATCAGAACTTGAACAAATAAATGTACATGGAACAACCTCCCATTTTTGCTTCAGGGTCACTCCTCTGTTTATCACTTCAAGAAGTCACTTTATGTTGCAAACCAAGTAGCCTCCCCTAACTTGGTAAGAGAATATGGACAATTTCCTTCTTGGTTCTAGTTTCTTGAGGTTTCAATCAAATCCCAATTCCTACACCAAACATTTGAATGGTGAACACCTTGTCATTGTGGTGTATGTTGATGGCATAATCATTTGTGGGAGTACTTACCAATAAATTAACCATGTGAAGGTTATTATTATGATTTTTTTTTTTGACTTAGGTCCTATTCATTACTTCCTTTGTCTTC
This sequence comes from Pseudotsuga menziesii, assembly GCA_001517045.1. Classification (NCBI taxonomy): domain Eukaryota; kingdom Viridiplantae; phylum Streptophyta; class Pinopsida; order Pinales; family Pinaceae; genus Pseudotsuga; species Pseudotsuga menziesii. The sequence continues at coordinate 486,597 of LPNX010906694.1, read as the reverse complement.
AATTACAACAATCCAAGAAGGGGGCCTTTGTTTCAATAGCCAAAGTATACTATTAACATCCTTAAAATGTTTCACATGGAATACTGTAAGTCGATCGATGCTCCTTTCAGTTAGGGGTCAAAATTCCTTCCAAGTGCTCAACACCTAATATTGATCTCATTGAAAAATGTAGCTCAAGCAAGATCTTATTACACAGGTTAGGTGTGAACGTGCGAGAATTAGTTCGAGACGGCTTCCTAGTGACCACTTAGTAAAAGTGGGAAATAATACCATCTTGTAATTTCACTTAATAAATAAAAGTGAAAGTCTAACTTCCTTTGATCTCCCAGTCTTAGAAATATAAATGAAATATTCTAGAGATTCTAGAACATTAGTGATTTATATTGATATAATGTTATTTGTACCCCTCATTGTTGAGATAAGGTGGTTGCTAAGCTTAAGGAAATTTGTTGATATTGGTTGCTAGAATCGAGGAAATTGGTTCCTAAAATCAAGGAAGTTGGTTGCTAGAATTGAGGAGATTAGGTATCTCTCTCAAAGCATAAATAGGACAATATGGAAAGAGTTGAGTGTAGAATATACACAAAGAGAACACACCAAGGAAGTTGAGTGAGGAACACACAAGTGAAGCCTGGGAGGAGAGAACATGGATAGCAAGAAGAGGTCGAACATCAAGGTGGAACACTGCTAGGATAATATTGTATTGTGTCATACAAGGTACAACAATTCCTCATATTTTCGTGAGACATACTGTTTATTTTAGTAGGATATAAAACTCAAGTTGAGGTATCCTCATAATTTTTTATTATTAAATTGTGATAGATTGATTATAAGGACATAATTCTAGCATGTCATGTTTATGCTTTCGTTGTTCAGTTTCAGGTATATGTGTGATTGTTTCATGTTCATAAATATGTATTTCCATTGTTAAATAAGTTCATATCTGATTTATTTAATCAAGAGAAACATAAAACAATAGTCACGTAGGGTTTGAAAATGTATAGATATTTCCTTTGTATAGATTGTGGGTAGGAAGTCTTCTCTACTTGTCCCATACTTGGCCAAACATTTCCTTTGTCATTAATTTAGTCTCTCACGAGTCACTTCATGCAAGCTTCACATGAGAGTTATTGGAAAGCATCAAAGCAAATAATTCAATATATGTGGGGTATTAGTTTGGCATTAAGTATACTACAAGGGGATCTTCTTCCTTACGTATTTTACATACTCATATTGGGTAGGTAATGTTGATGATTAGAAAGCTAATAATTGATATACTTTCAACCTTAGGTTGGGTCATATCACTTGGTGCAACAAGAAGAAACATGATTGTATCAATAGGAAATCTGCAGTAGGATTTTTATCTCTCGACCAGTTTCAAACCTCTTAAGTAGGTTCATCCTCAGGAGACATATTTCACTTTCTTCTATAGAAGCAAAGTACATGGAAGATGTTGATGTCATCTAAGAAACTTTTGGATTGAACAATTGCTCATATAGTTTGATTTTCCTTGGGATACAACTATTACTCTTTGGTGTGACAACAAACATGCCATCCATATTGTCCACAATCCAATTGAGTGTCAATACACCAAACATGTTGAGGTCCATATGAACTACATATGGCATCTCATTCATTGTCAAACCTTAACTTGTAATTTTGTTATTTGAAATATCAAGTCGCAAATAGTTTTATTTAACCACTCACTAAAGCCAAGATTTTTCATATTCAATATTTGCAGCTCCGGGCGATGAAAGTTTGCATTATGGGGGAATAGCATGTAATCCCTATTTCTTTCCCCTCTACTCCAAGCCAATCTATGGGGGTATGTTGGTGCATAACTGTTTATGCACATATAATAATTAATTATGCACAATAAATTAGCTTTGTAAACATCAAATACAATCCAACACATTATACAACTTGAGAACAACTTTATACTCAAAAAGAGAACTCTAGCCATAAAAACTCATATTTGTGTCAAAAACACTATAAACAACTCCCAAATAAAAAAAAATTGCTACTAATAGAAACCCTTTTTTTCGAGGCTAAAATTAAAAGTTATTAGAAGTTATTTTTAAATCTCAACCGATGCCATTGCGATCAAAAACATAAATTGACCCTGAATCGAAAATGGGTGCTACCTGTAGCACCCTTTCTTTTTCTAGGGCTAAAATTACATAGCATTTGAGACCCTAGCCTTAACAACCGACGTCACTGCATTCAAAATCCTAAATAAACCCCCAACTTGAAAAGTGGTGCCACCATAGCACCCTCATTTTTTTAGGCTGAAATTACAACTTTTAAAAACCATGGCCTTAACAATTGGCTACATTGCAACAAAAATATTAAAATCAACCTTTGACTGAAAAAAGGATGCTACCAACAACAACCCTTCAACTTTTGTGTTGTTAAAATTGTAGGCATTTCAAAACCACGGCCTAAACAATATATTGAAGTTTTTTTAATCACTTTGAAATCACTAAAAAAGACAAATTTGGCTTTAAAAACCATTATTTTTTTAGAAGAAAAATTAACAACAACTTTAAAGAAAAAAATATCACATTAAAAACCAAACAAATTTTAAAAAATAGATTTTCTTTACAGCAACAGTTACTTTTTTTAATATTAAAGGGTGGGGTAATCCCCAGAAATATACAACAAAACTGGATTTAAGACAAAAATCCACCATAGCTGAACAAAATGAAAATAAAAATAAAGGGAAATATTTAAACTTTAAAAAATGAAAGAATAAATAAAATTATTGAAGAGTTTAAAAAACATTCGAAAAATTTTGGAGTTTAAAAAGTTAAAAATAAAAAAATATAGAGGGTGGGTGGAATTATAAAGGGGGAAGCTCAATTCTGGAATTGAGCTCCTCCCTTTAACTCCCCCCTACCCACCCTTTTACATATAAGTAGGGCCAAAGGAGGGTGGAAGGGGGTGGTGCATAAGTAAATTAAAAATCTATTGTAGTCGTGAACTTGAAAGTGTGATGTTACTAACTATGTTCATCAGACAAGCAATACGTCAACTGTGGCAATAGTAGCATATAGTACATCATCTTATAATTCTTCATCATGGCATGACATAGCAATAATAACATGGCATATATCTTATCATCACATGAAAGGGGAGGCCCAAAAGCAACAAAAGATGAGCCTCAAATACTCTAGAGTGCATCTTGCTCAAAAAGCAAAAATAGTTTTTCATATAGTATGCTTGTAAAATGTGGCATAACAAGACCTATGAAAAAATGTATCATTCTCTAGTGCTAGGGATTATATGTTGTTTGTACATAACCTTTTCAAGATATGTGGGTGTATTTTTTGAAGTTGAAATCAAACGTGTTGAATGGGTTTAAGATGTTCAAGGCTTTGGTAAAAAAATCAACCCATGAAGAGCATTAAAGTTCTTGATTCTTGTAATCAAGAGGCATTCAAACAATTCACCACACCCTACACTCTATAGAAAAATGGAGTGGTAAAGAGGTGAAATCATACCATAATGGAAATGGTTGTGCATTTTAGAGAACAAGTTTGTATCTTACAAGTATTGGGCAGAAGCATTAAATACATCAATGTATCTTCTCAATCAATATCCAACAAAAGCAGGACATAAGAAAACTCCAAAAGAAAACCTCAAGTAAGTCATCTCAAAGCTTTTGATTTAGTGGTATACGCACAAATTGATAAAGAAAAACAAACCAAAATTGATGCAAAATCCCCAAAAATGTGTTCATAAGGTCCAATGACAACCATAAAACCTATAGGTTGATTAATTTTCAAACTTAAAACAATATGCCTTAGTGGTGATGTGGTACTTAGTTCTGATTTTGCTCCCCACTCTCAATCCATTTCGATGGTTCTGATTCATAATGAATAGACAGCTCTGCTTCCGTCCTAATCTTGAAAAGTAAAGGAAGGAAGTGTGCATGTCAATACCAAAATCTTATGATTGCGCACTTCTATGAAGAGTCATTCCATATTCATTTCAACATTGAAATTTCAAAGAAAGCACAAGGTTGTTCCCAAGGATTTCAACTCTGGAAGTTGTTGGAAATGATAAGAATATGACTATAAATATAGATTCAATGGGTGGGGGTAATCAACAAGAGATAAAATCATCTATGCGTGATTCCCATCAATTTTTAGCAAAAATGATGCTAGAAATAACTCAAATCAACAACAAATCAAGTTTTTTTTGCAACCATGAGAAGGAAAGAAAATACCAAAATGCTGGTACAACACCTATAAAGATTATCATTTGGATGTGTTACCAAATATGAGCAAAGAAGGTAAGAAAAAAAAGACATATGGTTTAGTGAATAATAATGATGATGCTCATTGCAACTTAGTTGGTTCAAATGGGCCAAGAAAGTAGACCAAAAAGAGGTAAAACCTCAAATACAACGAATTATGTTTTAATGCCTAACCTTCAAAACTCTTTTCAACCTCAAGATTGTTAAGAAATTAAAGGCATCATAGAAAGGGAGAGGCTATGCATAAATTTAACTCAAAGAAAGAAACACATTGGTTGCAAATGTGTCAATAAAGTAAAGTATAAAGCATACAAAATGTTTAACAAGACAACAATGCTACTTGCAAAGGGTTTTACTTAGAAGGAACGGATTGACTATGATAAGATATTTGCTCCTAATGCAAAAATGGGTACAATCTATTGGGTTATGGTCATGTTAGCGCAATTTGGTCAGAAACTACATCAAATGGACATAAAGGATGTCTTCCTCAATGGAAATCTAGAGGAAGAAGTATACATGTACCAACCACAAGGATTTTATGTTGAAGAAACATCTAATATGTAGGTTGAAGAAAGCTCTTTATGGGCCTAAGCAGGCAACCCAAGCATGGTACATCAATAATTGATAGACGTATGGAATAGAGGGGATCCAAAAGATGTCCTTATGACTAATAAAATGTCACACCCCATATTTTGACTAGGCATGCTGTTTAGATAGACCTACTACACTTTAACTACTTATTATTTGTTGGACTCGACTAGACTGAGTAAACTATATTTTGGTATGTTAGACTTGATTATATGTTGTTGCTATGTTTATGATGTTACCATGCTTATGTCGATACCATAATTATGATGATTAGGATGTTATTATTCCAATGATGTTATTATCTTATGTGATTATGATGTTGTAGCTATCATGAGATTCATTTCTCTCATACTGGCAGTGTATGTTTAATTGTTATCATTGATTAAATGTGATATATATGATGTGGTACATAGATACCAACCTATGATGTGATCGGTTTTAATGATTTGATGTGATGAAATGAAATGATGTTGACAATATGGATAAGATGATGATCGAATGAAAATATTTGTTATCAATGTATAGTTACAAGTACTAACCCATAGGACACATGAGCTATGTGAAAGTCAGACACTTGATATGATATATGGTATAAGACCTTTCTATATCGTAAACCTTAGCAACCAAAAGTGACGATACGATGACATAGACCGATAATATCTATAGCAGCAAAGTATGAGTTGATAGGGGTATAGACCCAGTATGTTGAAAGGTTTGGGTGTATTTCCCACCCTATGTTTCTTCAATACCCGAGGTCGTGGGAGGGCCATGCTGAAACACGCTCCCCATGTTGTTTTGATGACGACGATCGAATGCCTGCTAGGGGAGGCTAGGTCTACTGTTCAACCGACATTATCACTCTCAAGTTCTTATATGGTCAGGTCGGGGAAGCCGGCATCCACTTCTATAGTAGCAGAAGAAGGATAGGGAGGATGTGTGAGTTAGTACTGTTGAAGGTTGGGTATTTCTCGATACCGAGTTAGTAGTGGTATGTTCCATTTCTTTGATTGATTGGTTAACTTAATAACAAAATAAATATAAGGATAGGAAATCTCAATTGGGCAACTGCTACAATAATTAATGATGCTAAAGTAATTATGTTGCATGTATGCTTGTCTACCTGTCTAGAAAATTACTGTTATTAGTTAGTAGGTATGCATATGAAAGATGATGCTTGTTTATAGTACATATATGACATGTGCATACGCTAATTATGTTGCATGTATGCTTGTCTACCTGTCTAGAAGATTACCGTTATTAGTTAGTAGGTATGCATATGAAAGATGATGCTTGTTTATAGTACATGTATGGCTTGTGCATACGCTGGCCACGCATGCACACTTTATACATGCATGCTAATAGTGATATACAAATAGTTGTCATGTTAAATAATTGTATAAGTTATTGTGAATAACTAAGTTGATTGTGTAATGATTGAATAAAGATAATGAACATTTAAGATATTAACCACATGTGAATATTGTAATAAGTAATTGAATAAGTGTCGTCCATTATAAATTGTTGTAAATAATATAATGGTATTGTTTAATTTTTTAGTAAAATTGTTAAGCCCTCAAAGGTGTTGTGTTCTTGTTGTTTACAAGAACAAGGGTACAAATTATAAAAATAAAAATAAAATCTTATTGGTTCATCATCCATTACCATAGTTACCGGGTTCGTCCCTAGGCCTAACCGCAACCGAATCAGATTCTTGAATTCTTCATCAAATTATTCCACCTCGTTTTGACTAATATAAAGTTATTTACATAGGATAATTAAGGTTAATTAGGGTTAGGGTTATGAATCCCCAATACCTAATTTTGGGATGAGTGTCGCACCTGTATCGGATTCTTTAGTCGATTCCAAACACACCCACGGTTCGTGTAACCTTGTTCATTACAGTTTAATTATTATTTAACTATTATTATTACTTAATAATATTATTTAATCATATAAATATTATTTTCTTAACAATTATGATATAAACAAAAAAGTTAAAATAATTTGATTAATAAATTATTAGGTGAGTCTTTTCCATGTCAAAATTTGAAGGAATATTATAATAATGGTCTAAATTAGCGGATGTGATGGAACGGTTTTTAAAATGCTATTTATTTAATTGATATGACTCTTGGACTTCACTTACAAGATAAGTTGTTTTGTTGGATCATATTTATTTTGGTAAACCATTAAGACATTCTGTGTAAAAAAAAATCAACTAGAAAATATTATTTTATTTCAACCATACTACAAAACGGTGACTAAGACTAACAATTATTAAACTAGGTCTCGAATAGATAACCCTTAGGTGACATTTCCTAAAATAATAAATAAGTACAGTCACCATTTAAAGCACAATTAATTTACCATTATGACATGGAGATACTCAAGGCAATAAGAGAGTAAATATAATATTATATTGTAACTTGCATTAATAAACTAAGATAGGATTGAATGATTTTGATTTCTGTGAAAGTGGGTGAAAGGTGGTGGAGTAAGTCGACAGGTTTTTTTTTGGGGGGGGGTGGAGAAATATGTATATAGGGAAGTATGACGAAAGGAGACGGTGTTGGCTTTTCTCGAGAGAAATTGGAAGAAATGGTAGCATTGTACTAAAAGGGAAAGAATTTTGGAACAAAGGAAAAAATGCTTAGGGATTTTTGGTCTGTGGGCTCGGGGGCTAGGAAATCCGTCGATTTCCTAGGGGCAACAAGATATCTGCTAGTCAACTGGGTGGAGACATCAAATTTTGGTTTGCTAAGGGATCCATTAAAACCTACATATATTCTACTGGTAGTTTAGTGAAAGGATTGAAGGTCAGATATTTTGATTAGTATTATGCAGAAATGTTTTAAATGCTTAAAATACGTGTTTTCCAGAGATAATTTTATGCAGAATCTATTTTCTATTTCCATGTTGTTAAGATTTACTATCAAGTTAAACTTATGCAAAAATCTTATAGATCAAGCCTAACTTAAAAGAAAACGAGAAAATTGATAGCATAGTGGTCAACATTTTTTTTTAATTTTAATTTTCACAAAATAGCTCTTAAGGAGCTAGTTACATATTAATGATAACATGACACATAGGTGTCATCCTAACTCCATAAGCACTGCATAAAAGATACGAGCTCTCTTAATTTCATAGCCTTTCTCTTCCAAGTTCTCATGTTCACGTTTTCTTTGTATTTGGTGTTCTTTTGTTCTCTGTCTCTGGTGTTCTTTGGTTACTCTTGATCTTTATTAAGCAGTGGGAAGCCAACTTCAATGTAGTTTTTGCACAAAACCACAACTTATGTGTATAACTTCTATTCGAAAAAATACCAATCAAATCTTATTCCCTAACATCTAAAAATATCCAAAACAATATTCATTTCAACTAGATGTTTCTCAACTACAATTCAGAAGATCTTTTAGAATGGATCATTTGCAAACAAGCAACAAAAATAACTATGTTTTTAAAATGATTATTATTATTGGAGGATAAAATCTTTTAGAAAACGGAGTAGAAAAGCTCAACTCTGTTTTGATTAACCCCCTTCCTCCACTTTACACACAAAATAGCATCTCTAATTAATGTTTGGATTATTTTTTAAATCCTTGGTACAAACTATCATCCACTTGAGCCTTGTGAAAAATTAAATGTGTCATGCCCCAAGTTTTGCACTAGGTCACAATGGTGTAATCACATTTGCCATATGCATTAGAGTTTGTCAAATTGATGTTGAGGGTGAAATAATTGTCAAGAAGGAAAATTACCAGTTTCCTAAGTTGGGGGTGGAGGCTTTGGGATTTGGAATAAAGGAGGACAATGAATGATGTTTGAACATTAGAATGGCATAAATATTTAATAAATGAGCTAAATAAATAAATACAAGAAAAAATTGACGTGGCAATGGAGCATGGAGACTTTGGGGCCCACACAAGCTAGAATTTATGTGTCAAACGGCATCATCCTCTTGCAATTTCGAATCCATGGAAAGCCTAAATGTTCTTGGATGAGTTAGAAAGCTAATACACTTGGCCATATACATCATAAGTCAAATTTGGACAAAAATGTAACTTACATAGAAGAGGAATAGTCATTCTGGAGCTAGTGAAACACTTGGACTAAATTCCCTAGGTGTATGACAACAATGATGAAGATGTTATGACACCTATGACACAAATCAGATCTGAAGGCTGACATCTGACATATTTGACATGTCAGGTTGAAATAAAGCATCTAAGAGGGCATTCATATGAGTTGGGCAAGCTCAATGGGTTCCTACTCAAATTAAGGGAAGATGGAACGCCAGGAAATGGAGGACACATGGCAAATCTTGAACCCACACCCAAATTCAAATTGGCTCAAGTTTGTGGATGGATTGGTAACCTTAGAAATCTAAAGATGTTTATAAAATACAGGAATCAACCAAACGAATAGCTTTTGCTCATTTGAAAAATTGTCATTTATGAATTGTGAAAGTTATTGGATGACTAGTTTTCTTACCTTAGCCAATTTTGAGGGCGAAAGATTCTCATTCAAGTTGGTGTTTGAAAAAACCACTCAATTCTTTCATAGAGATTTAATGGAATTTTATTTGCGGGTGTAAGTTACAGAGTAACACGTGGTTTCTTCTATTGCAACACTTCTTCTCAACCATTTCCAGTTTTTATGGCATATTCTTGCTCATGGAGAAGCAACGCTTTGGGTGAGTTATTGATTTCTTTGGGGGAGCTTCTAATGCCCCATTATTTTATGTTCTGATGTAAATGCTCTATAATTCAAGTTCAAAAGACTCTCAGGTCAACATACCCAAAAGATTTCATGTACAAATGTTGAACAATGAAAAAATAATGTCATTTTCCCACTATCTTATTGTGAACCATTGTAATGCTGATGATTTCAAATGGGGAGAGCATTTCATTGTCCATTTCTTATTGTAATAAACTCAATATGCTTTGTTCTTCATTCTCAAAAAGTTTCAATTCGAAATACCCAAGAGTTGTATGTCAAATTGATTTTTAATGAGCAAACAATTACCATTTCCACTCTCTTTTGATATATGTCATGGTTATGCTGATTATTTTGAATGGAGGAATGTATCTCTGATAAAATGTATGATGAATAGACTATAATTAATGTGTATTACAAGTTTCATGTTCAGTACTTAAGCATTGGAAGCCATTTTACTCATTTTAATTGCAATGGAAGAAGACTTGGTGCATTTTTCCCAAGGGTCGAAATTGTGATTTGGGAGCTATTTTGGAAAGAGTCATAACAGTCTATATGAACTGAACCATGATGCATATGAGACTTTAAAAATGTCCCTTGCACATCCCCTGCCTCTGTTCAAAAATTCAAGTGGGGTTTGAAGCATTTGAAAAGCCATTTCCAACAATTACCCGAGGGGAATTGGAGCCCCAAATTGCTATTAAAATCTTCTACTTTGATCAAAATATAAAACTAGTTTGCAGGAGTGATTGGAGGGTTATAAATTATCTATGAACATAATATTTAAGTATTAATATCAGTCATACACACTCTAAGAATATTTGGAAGCATTTGAGCCAATTTGGAGATCTAGACATCAAAACTAGTCAAAGGTCGAAATAGAGAAAAAAGGTGAAAAAATGGTCATTTAATAAAAATTCAAAAAGGGACATTACAAAATGCCATTAGCAACTCGATGTTTTATTTCCATTATAGAGATGAAACCCAACACCATATCCCTTCCTTTTCCTTGTTGATTAAACATATTTCAAATGATTTATTAACAAGCTGAGCAATCTAGCTCTCAATGGGGGCAATAGGACAAATGAGCAACTAAATAAACCACCATTCCTGGTCTCAAAGCCCTACATTAATTTTTAAAAACTTTTTACAAAAAGCTTTAAAAAATAAATGAAATAAATTTATATAAATTCCTTGAATATCATTTCATATCATATTATTTTGATGTAATTTCCATTCATCTTTCAATAAATCATTGTCTATAGTATTATTAATAACCATAAATTTGTAGAGCCTAAAAATTGTCAACAATATAATTTCCAAGTCATTCTACGATAAAAAAAACATAATAACCATATCAATATGGCCAAGAAAGTATGACATTGTTTAATATGAAAAACCTATAAACAAAAAAAAATGAGAAACACTAAATCTCCTACTTGCAAATGCAATTGGAACAGATTTTAATTATACAAATTCACTTCAATTTTTGCATCTTCACAAATAGCACTGTTTGATCAGTATCTCAAACAATACCAAATCAATAATCATGTCAACACATAATGAAAGAAGAAATAATATTATTAGTTAAATACTTGGAAATTGATTTCAATATCAAATCCATGATCATGTCAACATATGTTGAAAGAAGTAATATTAGTTAAATACTTTAAATTTATTCCATTACAATTTTTACTTCAAATTTATTCCATTACAATTTTTAGGTAAATTATGCTAAATACCAAGTACAGCTCATCCATGCCCTATAATGGTAAAACAGGTTCGAAAGGTATGCTGAGCCTAGCTGATGCTCTAGACTGATACACATTTTTAGGCAATTTTTTCTTTTTATCATGTTGAACCATCAATTCTTCTTTTTATCATGCTGAAAACTTAATCCATCAACAGACCAAGAAGATTGTTAAAAAGAGTTCTCAAAACCGTTCAAAATAATTATAACCAAATAAAAGACTTCATCTTGTTGAATTGTTTAAATTTTGATCTGTTAAACTAATGAAGTGATTATTCTTCGGAGATATTCCTCAAAATAACATGATTTTGTTTCTTAATAGAAGTTTTCCCCCTTGAATTTAAAAACTATTTATCATTTAGCACCACACTGCAGTGTTTTTACACCATATGGATATTACAATATGTCATGACATTCCAAACGGCAGGCAGCCTCTTCTACAGATTTTATAAAACATGTTTTATAACCACTGGCTCTTCGTGGATTTCTAACTCTACGAGACGATAGAGGCTGCCTGATATAAACATAGGCAACATTGTAATCATGGGTCATTATTTTTGTGAAAATCAGACTATAATTTTGCAACTCGTGAAAATTTACTGTTACGCAATTAAGGATAATGCCATGCATTATTTAACACACTCGTTATCATGACCCGCACAAAACTACTAGAATAGATAACAGTATTCTTTGATATCAACCCTAGAAAAGTAGCTCAAAGAAAATGTTAATAGGAAAAAAAAGGCAGATGACTGAGATTGTTATGAAATCATATACAGCTTACTGCAAGACCAATGTATAGTCAGAGGTGCTCAAGAATTAATCCAAGCATTCATTATCAAATCCTAATGCACTTGGTTTACAATGCACAGGAAAAGGAGAAAGCCAGCAGCATAGTTAATTTGAATAAGAAATAATTATCAAATTATAATTCAAGGAATATGCTATTGCACAACCTTATGCATTTCAACTATGAATCAATATCGTATCTATCTAACAATAATAATTATAATAATAAGGGGAAAAAATCATGCTAACTTCTCATTTTAAGAAATGGTAGGGTTGGACTCTCATCATCTACCTCCAACTACGAGGGCTTTAAACCCACCGGAAACAACTGGCCAGCAGAGTTCAGGCTCAATATGAACAGACAACAGCTTGTGTATTATAACACCAATTAACCTGTCCTTCCTTGCAGAAAATTAGTCAATGATGGAGCAGGTTGATTCCTCATTTCTTCTTGTGCCCTTTTCATTTCCTCCGGATCTGATAAAGGCAGGAAATGTTAGCATCAATTTTTGAATTAAAATTTTGAAAGAAGTAGCATACATGTTCCTAATATCAAGACTTACCGATGCTTTCCATCAACTTTGGCAAAAGAAACACAGCGACTCCCATAAAGCCAATCATTAGACCCATAGGGCTCTTGAGTAGGCCTAATAGTGAAAAAGGTTCCCTCTTCTGTAAATGCATAGAATAGATTAGGAACCCATTGCAATATAGGCCAATATCTCCCAAGTAATGTCACTTTATATTAACAAATCCATCCAAGTTGCATGCGCACACAGAGACTTGGTGCATAAACTTTGAAAATATTACCTCATAGTAGTATTCCTCTCGCATAGGTTCAAGCACCAATTCATTCAAAGGAATCCTATTTTCTGTTTGATAAGCTTGAATTTTTCCATGTAGTCTAGCATTGACATTAACCCGCACCTGAAAACTTCAAGATGCATCAAACTAAGCATCTCCCAAAATGCATCTGTGAAAGTATTGACTCTTCAAAATTTATATAGAGCAATTAACAAATATAAGTGACTTCTTAATAGATACATGAATAATAGCAGGTTTACAAAACTATGCTGTTGGGAGCGGGGAGCAGGAACGGGAGCGAAAAGCGAAATTTTCAAAAGCTTTCGTTTTGGGAGTGTTTTTTATATAATATATATTTTAATATATTTTGATCCATATATATTAAAAAAACATGTATTATGTCAAATTAGCTATAGAAAACATAGATATAACCATTTAATACACATAACATCAATCATCTAGGAGCTATAACTTGTACCATTGTCATCAAATGATCAATCATCAACATCAACCTTCAAATTTCAACATATAATATTTGCCATCAACAAACTCTAAGAGTCTAACAAATAACATCAACCGTGAAATGAAACAAAGCATCATAATATCATATTCAATACCAAAGAGTTGTAAGATCATAAGATGCAATCGACAATTTGAAGTTCAAACTTCAAAGGTAGGTTCAACTTTCAAGATTCAAAATTCAAATGTCAAACTTTCAAAGTTCAAACTTCAAAGTAGGCCATAATGTTTACAAAATAGGCCATAATAAACATGAAATACAAAGTACTATGGTACTATCTAGTAATCTACAGTAATCTACTAAGTTTTCCTCTTGCCACGAGAAACTTCCAATTTTTTTTCTCATGTTCTAGGTGGAATAGGAGCTGCTGGAAGCGATCGTGGAACATGAGAAGAAGATGAATGGCCCCCTCGGATTGTCGGACATTGTGAAAACCTGCTAGTGGTTGGGGGTGGCATCTTTGATGTATGAATTGGATCACCATCATGATCACCCAATAGTTCATCCTCCAAGCACTCTAATGCAATGGCTCCATCCTCCACATTAGCCTCCTCTAGATTGTTGTCCCAAGTCAAAAATGTTCTATCATTCTTGGTCGCTTCACAATAATGGGACAACTGCCTCAAGTTGTAGTGCACATAAACCAAACTTTCAGCCCCTTCTACATTCAAACTGTGTCTTTTGACACTGTGGATGAAGTTGTAGGTGCTCCAACACCTCTCTAGAGAAGAACTATTGACAACCTGTGAAAGCACCCTCACCGCCAATTTATGCAAATATGTGGCACCAATACCATACATGTTCCACCAACGGATAGGATTCAACCTCTCTCAATCTTTGGTTGCATGCAAGGTACCAAAAACTCCATGTTCACTAATGTATTGGCTCAATTCACTCCGTACTTGAGCACACTCCTGCTCATCGGGGACCAACTTGTCTAATGCAAGCATATACCCATTTTGCACCTCTGGATCTGTGTGTGGTCTTTTTCTAACTCCACCATCAGGTGCAGGTTGGGCCAACCAAGATGGAGATTAATATTTTGGGGTAAGGACATATGCAAGGGCATGGAGTGCAACATTCAAATTATCCCACCTTTTGACCAAATGTTTATGAATATGGTCATACAAGATTGTATCTTTTTGCTCAACAATGCCTTTGATTTGACCAAGCATGCTATCCATTTGCTCATTCACATACCCAATCATCGGCTGATCTGTATCTGCAAAACGAATCATACTATAAATGGGCTTGGTGAACTGTAGAACATATTTAACCTATGCCTGGAACTGACCATCAAGAACAGTGTCCTCCACCTCCTAAAAGTCATGTCTATCAGATGCGCTTGCAGCTCTGTCTTTCAATCCCTGCCATGAATCACTTGAGACCATACTAGCCAATGCCTCTCTTACCTTCAATAGCCTCCTCAAGGTGAGGTAGTAGCTAGCAAATATAGTCTTCGCAATCTTCATTAGCTCCAACCTAGACTGATTGTGAAAAATGTGGTGGGCCATGCTATGATTGGTGATAAATTTTATCATTGTCTTACCTCTCTTATACAAGGCAGCAATCCATTGGTAACTAGGGTCCTTCATCTTAACAATATCATGCATCAAAAGGTTCAATGTGTGAACCAAACACCCTGACCAAAATATGTTGGGATACTTCTCCTCAATGATTGCTCCTGTTGCCTTACAATTAGCAGCATTATCAGTAATGCCTTGAATGACCTTGTATGGCCCAATCTTTTGAATGGTTTCAAGTAAAGGTTCTGCAATATTAATACTAGTCTTGTAGCGATCTGAGTAGTCATGAGCTAAAAAGAAGACCGCACCACTAGCAGACACACCAAGAATATTTATCAATGGCTTGCCTTTAACATTTGTCCACCCATCAGATACAATGGATACCCCATAGTTGGACCAATCATTTGTAAACTTTCCAAGAGCACTATTGATTATGGCTCTTTCCCTCTCAAGTCCCACATTTCTAGTTTTGTCATACCCAGGGCTCCTGTATCCTTTAGGGGCACCATTGATGGCTTGTACCAATTCATGCCAATAGGGTGAACAAAGAACATTGAATGGCACACCACATGCATAGAGAAACCTGTAAATTTTTGAATCCACATCATCTCTACAACCAAGGTCAAGGAAATCTGATAATGTTTTTTGCATAGGGGAGAATCCACTACCATGGGTGGATGATGATCTAGATCCACAACTAAACATTCTCTGTGGGGATTTAGATTCATCCCTTAATCTCTTGGATTTGTTTTGAGTGGCCTCTTCTTCCATCCTGTGTTTGTTTCTTTCTTTAGATGACACTTTGTCACATGTTTTGACTCCAGAAGCCTTACCTTGATCACATGGCATAAGCCCACACAAATGCTTTCTCACACGGGTATATGAACGTATGTAAGTTTTATTAAAATGGAGGCATATAAACTTCATGGTTCCACCCCGTCTCCCTCCCCCAAGCCTTGTCACATACTTCCACAAAGGTGTTGTGTCTTTTTGTTTTTGCCCCTCATCACTCTCAATCTCCTCATCATCATCATCCTCTCCCTCTTCCTCCTCCTCTCCATGGTATGTGTCACTCCATATCTCTTCCTCCTCATCATTGCCACCACCAAATCTACTTCCCACCACCATCATCATGAGAAGAATCGGAACCAAAAACAAAAACTACATAGCCATCATGCTTCTTGATTCAATATGAGAATCACTTCTTGCCTGCAATAGACTGATGGAGAAGAAGAAATGGGAAAGAGTAGGAAAAAAAGACATACAAGATTTAAAATTTTAACATAGTGAAATATTATTTTCAAAAACAAACAAAGATTGGGTTTTTAGAGCCGACCTCTTTAGCTCTTCAAGGAGCCCATCTTAGGGGCGCAAATTGGGAGCGATTACATAGCCATCATGCTTCTTGATTCAATATGAGAATCACTTCTTGCCTGCAATAGAATGATGGAGAAGAAGAAATGGGAAAGAGTAGGAAAAAAAGACATACAAGCTAAGTCACAGGACACGTCCTAAATGC
Organism: Pseudotsuga menziesii; assembly: GCA_001517045.1. NCBI lineage: Eukaryota > Viridiplantae > Streptophyta > Pinopsida > Pinales > Pinaceae > Pseudotsuga > Pseudotsuga menziesii. Next base: position 470,124 of record LPNX010906694.1, on the reverse strand, counting down.
CTCTGTGTCCTGTATTTTGCATGTCGGACACGAAAACGGCCCTAATACGTGGCGGACAAGAAAATTTGCGTGTCCAAAAATCAGGACACGGTCTGGCACGTGTCGGACACGTGCCCTGAGCGTGTCCCGATTTTTGGACACATGTCCTATAAAAAATGAACTTCGGGCATATAAGAGGTACGTTTTTTTAACATTTTCTGTGGTTTGTGGTTTGTCGCCGTGGTGTGAAAGACTGTATCCTACAGGAGGAAGAGGTATACCGTATCGTGGAGGAGGGTTTCAAGGGTTTGTATCGTGGAGTGTAAACTATAAAGCATGTTATATTGTTGTTGACAGTGTTGAGCCATGGTCATCTAGCTATCGGGAAGCTCATCGTGGAGGAAGGGCAGCCCACTGCTTGTTGAAGCTAGGCACACAACAAGAGCTACAGGAGCCCGAGCTATAAGAGAATCCACAGACCACAATTGTATATGCGTTTGCTAGTGTTTTCCAGGCTTCATTGGGCCGTCTCAGGTACTCAAATTTCAATCATATTGACCACTTCCTGCTGCTATAGCTTTGAATATGACTCATATATGAATATTTATGGAGTGGGTTTTGGTTCATAGTTTGCCATTTGGTTCATATCATACATGATACCCTCCAAATCATAGCATAGCATATCATAGTTTGCCATATCGAGAAGTTCCAAATCTAAAAGTTTGCCATTCCCATCAGCATACAAATAAATTATAACAGACATAACATCAGATCTTGGATTGCCATTGGGTATAGAGCAGGACGAGGAGGAGGATAGAGGGGAGAGCAGCGACAGTGGTGCTGAATTTGACATGGAGGAGCAGGAGGACTATTGGCAGTTGTCCATGGCTAGTACCACTGATGAGCTATGAGAATCTTCCTTGTGGCTATTTAGTATTTTACTATTTTTTTT
>LPNX010906694.1:422198-469184 GCA_001517045.1 Pseudotsuga menziesii | reverse complement strand
ACGTGTCCGTGTCCTGTTTCCGGGGTCGTCGTGTCCCGTGTCGAATACTCGTATTTTCGTGTCCTCCGTGTCCCGTGTCCTCGTGTCATGTGACTTAGCATACAAGATTTAAAATTTTAACATAGTGAAATATTATTTTCAAAAACAAACAAAGATTGGGTTTTTAGAGCCGACCTCTTTAGCTCTTCAAGGAGCCTATCTTAGGGGCGCGAATTGGGAGCGATTCGCTAGGGGGGATAGCAATTCCCTACAACGTAGGTACAAAACCGAATCCCATGGAGCATAACCAGTTTTGATTTTACTATGAGGATCATAAGTTATTAGCAAGGTCAACAGAGTCTTCGGTCAATGGTAAAGCGGGTGTATTTCATATCCCCCACCAAGGTTCAAATTTCCCAAAGACGAAGTCACCCCTTGTGGGCCATCTCACCTGTCCAAAAGAAAAGTCTCCCCTTTCTTTCTCACTGCTAACATCAACAGCCTTGATGTGATTGTCAGTTAATTGGGACAAGATACCAAGATGTTGCCCAAAACAGGGAATGACCCTCCTGCAAGTAGAACTGAAAAATGAAATGGAATTGTAATAATATCCAATGGCATTCCATAGTCTCATTCTGTTAAAATGGCCAATACTTAGCAGTCCTTGAGCAGGGACTTAATGCCAAGCGCACATGAAGAATAGGTTAATGCCATGGAATGTAAGGGATGCTTCCAAGGAAGTTAAGACTAACCCTTATATGAGGTGACAATCGTTCTATTAGGCCAAATTGCCAAGTGTTGTTGGATATTCCCCCATTGTCCTCATATTATATAAGGAGAAGACCAAATTGCCAAGTGTTGTTGGATTACCATGGTGATTCCATGACAATTTGAGGATTTTGCTCAAGTTATACCTCCTAACAGTTCTATGGGTCGGAGGCAACTGTGAGACTGGATGGAAATCTCTTCCTACTACTGAATGGAACATTGGAACTAACTTCAATATCCTAGAATAGGATGGAGATAAGGTTGTACAAAGATCATGCACTATAGGTTACTTCTACAAGCAAATTCAACAAATCATTTTTAGTGCAGGGCTCAATCATAGGATCAGATCATTTTCCAATAACTACCACCACGATTCTTGTTGAACTAATGGGCATTCTTTTAAAATGCCACATAAAATGTTTCACCTCTCAAGTAGGAGGGTGTATATGGGATGTACCAAAGATTTGGAATTATCTTCCTTGCCCTCATAATGAAACAAGTCAAACTCTATGATGGGATGGAGTAGTGTAAAGCACAACAATTTCGTGGAGAATGTGTGTCACATCCCCACCCTTCTACCGACGAGAGGACACGACTATAATGCTAACAATCCGAGCAAACTAAGCCCCATGAACACAATATAAAATGCATTGGAAATAAACATACACAGATGCATAAATGATTATTAAACAACAGAAGCAAATTCATTCATTCAGAGCATTTAACATGTTCATGTCGATTTATACGAAAATACAGTTGCAAGGGTCTAAGCACAAGACGATACTTATCTTTAATAGAAGCTTGTCCCGCAACCAGCTACGTCGCTGCAACGTTCCACCCAACCATAGGCCAGTGTGTTCATCAATCACTTAGCAACACTGTCACCCCCGAGCTGGGCATGATTCCACAAGGAATAAGGGAAACTAGCAGGCTCACACATAGCCAAAGATACACAACTCAGCCAAGCCAACATAGTTGGGTTTATCAGGCTAAGAGGGAGCTAGAAAGGTTGGCTGCTAAGCTAGTGAGCTCAATCCAAAAGCTATGGACACCTGCACCAGAACTAGCCTAACTTCTAAAACATCCACAAACACCCAACACAAGGAAGCATCCCCTTCTCTACTACACAATCCCTCAGGCTATGCCTTCCCTTCCAGTGCTATTCAGGGGGTGTAAAGAAGAAAGTCAGCCCTCTAGCTCTGTCTATGAGGCTCCTGCACACACTAGGTTTGTCAAGCAAGCTCAAACCCCATTTCCACACCCAAAAACAGTTCAAAGGCCAACAAACGATGTGCACACAGCAATAACAGTTCTGGACTGAAGGAAAAACACCACAAAGACCAAAATCGGGTATGGCAACTGGGTAGAAACAACTCAGTCTGAGCAACTCGAATTCCAGAATCGTTTATGGCCCTAACGTGGCCAAAACGACCTCAACAACACCCAAAATCCGTGGCTCTATTCTCCCACTCATTGGGAAACACTAAACAACGAAATTCCCCACCGTGGGCATGTAGAAACAGCACCAAAACGCCCAACAAAGATCCCAACCACTAGAAGCTAACAAAAACACTTCACAGCCATGGTAAAAACATATGAAACTGCAAAAAAACGTGAGTGGAAAATGCACCAGCAGCTCCAAAAACATGAGGAAAACCAACCCAATCCCTGGCATTACAAAAACGACCTCCCATCCATGGGAAAATGAAGCCAACAACCAAAAACGTGGAATGAAGACACACACAAGAAGTTTTGGATGCCTGAGAGAGCTCACATGAAGGGAAAATGGTGAGAAAAATATGAAAACGTGGAAGCATGGTAGAATGGCATACGTTTTTGGGTTTTTACTTGCCCAAGGAGTCAAAACGTGTTTCCCAAAGACTGATGGCTTCTCCAATTCGAATTTGAGTTGTCATACCTTGCCCATCCCATGCAATAACCAACTCAACCAACTTCTGGCAGTAATAAATGATTGGGTGAATAAGACAAGAAAGGTAGTTGACAGTTTTGATGAGTTCTCCCTTTGACATTTGGATTTTCCCCATTGGCTCCAAAGGTTTGAATATCCCCCCCCCCCCCTATCCTTAGGAAATCATGCCCCCGTCTCATTATCTGTTGCATTGACATAGTTGGTTGTGGGTTTTTAATTAAATTGCATATTTACATGATGTTCAAAATTATAATGCGCCACTAGCACAAAATACCATCTGCAACAAGTTTAATCGCCAGAACATAAAAACGATAATCCATGGTGGGGCTTTTTGCTGTAGCTCCACACCACAATTAATTACAATATATACATCATATACATTTAATGCAAACGGGGTCAAACCCCAGGGACAAATGGAATGAATGCTTAACCAATCCAAGGTGTTACAATGTGGGAGGATGGTACCCCAGGGACAGATGGAATGAGTGCTTAACCAATCCAGGAAGGAACTGAAAATTGGCTTCTTCAACTCAAAAAACAAGCACAAAATTGGATATCCAGAGACGTTGGATGTAGATCTACTTCTCATTGTGTGGCTTGTTCTTGCTCATTGTGTCTACTTGGAGGTAATCTATATCATTTTGCCTTGTTATATTCTTTCTTCTTCTGATTCGGATGTAGATCTTCTGATTCAACATAGAAATATATTAAGTTATTTCTTAGTGTAGATCTTCTTGTTGATCTACTCTTTAAGGTTATTAATTTAAGTTTATTTACCTCAATAGGATTGTGCTATACCAATGCCCTCTTTGTAGATTGCATCGTGAAGAGAAAAGGGCAAGGAGATCCATTCTCCCTTTGCAATTGCTATCTTGTTGCAGGTTCCGCCACTCATCAAGAAGACCAAGGTTAGCCTAGAGCAACCTTCTTTAGGTGATGTTTCAAGCAAGGCCCCCAAAGTCTGTCTTCATCAACTCCATTGCCCACCTTCCTGGCACTTATCCATTTCTCAACCTTCCAAAATCTAAAGAATGCTCTATTTTTACTTTACCTTATCAATTTGGAATCTATAATATAAAAGAAGCATAAGTAGGTTTCAGATTACGAGATCTATATTTATTTGTTGAACATTCTTTAGTAAATCTATAAAAATAGGGGCAAATCCTCTTGTATGCATTTGATTCATTTCATCATGCATGCATAGATCTGTTTGCATTACATCATCAAAAGTGTCTTCTTATTTAACTTACTGATCTTACAGATGGCAGACATATAAGGGCAGCCTAGTGCAAAGTAAATTAGAACATCTTTGCTTGCTGGCCTAACAACCATAAAACAGCCCCTAAAAGCCTTTCGTTTTGCTGTTTATTAAGCTCACTTTCCACTTTAACATTTGTGTTTAGTTGTGTTCATTTTGCAGGACAAACTACCATTTTCTTCCGGGCTTAGACGGCAGCTAAGTGGCAGCCTTACAGCGAAATATCTGCAGCTGTTCATGCATTTTTTAAGAGGGTCTATAACAGCCCTAAGGAAGCCCCAAAGGAGCAGCCTCATCCTCCGGAAGTGCACAGTCAACTGGCACACTTTTAGAGCCAATTATCACCTTCTTTCTCTCTTCTTTCTCTCTTCTTTCTAAGCAATTGTAAACTTGATTGTATCCCTTCAAACGTAACAGCAAGCACTTCACGTAAAAAGTCCTTGGGACAATTGTAAATACTTGGGAACAGTGGTCAAGCCACTAGTCCCTCACATCTCCCCTACCCCTTGTCTCAGTTGCATGGTGGTGTGCTGTTTCTGTAGTTTGATTTCTTTTTTCATTTTGTCATTTGCTTATTTTAGCTTAGATCACCTAGAATTTGTAATTATCAGTTCTCCACAAGTGGATGTCACTTGAATCAACTTAGAGAAAAAGAACCTTAACTATAAAATTTTCAAACTCTACCAACAGAAAGAACCAAGCTCTACAACCTCACTAAGGCTGAGACGTACCTTGGATCTTGAGTACCCTGAGTCAACCGAACCCTGGTTTTACTAGCTGGGCATTGACGGTTATCAGTCTCGCCCATGGGGCAAGGGTGTCTCTCTCTGTTCAGCCTTCTGAGTTCATCTAGCTTAGGACTAACTTCTAAATTTCTAATCACTTTTATATTTCTAGATTAGTTTCTTTTCTATTTTTTGTCTATCCCTTATGTGGACACCAACAATATAGACTAAGGCTTTCAATTTCACTAAATCTAATCAGCTAAAAGGAACTATAAATCACTTATTTCATTGGGCATATGTCAATTCCATTTTCAAGCATTGCATGCAAGTGATTTTATGTTACAAAGTTTCATATATGCAATTTTCTTGATATTTCAGATCTAAGCTTTATTTTCATCAATTATTTTTGTAGCATAGAACTGTTCCATTTAGGCACTGGTATTTCTAAATATCTTACTTACAGGGAATCTTATGTGCTTGTAAAGTTGCAGATCTGAGTTCTGCTATTTCTATATCTAGAATAGAATTGCTTTATATGCTTTATTTCCTAAGTAGCTGGTTGTAACTTCATTTAACTCCTATAATTTACATATCCTTAGATTATTTATTAGGGACCACCTCCCTTGGATTTGTTTAGGAGTTGGCCTAAACAGAGAGGTTGAGTGTTGTGGTGACAGGTGCACCCAACCTGAACTTGCCCCTAAGGCTGCATCGAGTGAGTTAAGATTTTTCTCACATTTCCCAGATGCAGATTAGGCGGCAACATCTGTCTTCCCGCAATTAACGACCTCTGTTTCTTCTTGAGTTTTTACTTTGTTTGATACATAATAGATTAGTTTTATTGTTCATCTGGAAACTCCACTAAGTTTAAGTTCCAACAGGTACTCCACAAGAAGAGACTCTGAAAGTTCGTTCCATCTTAATCTTGTGCTTGAAAAGATTTATAAAAGAATATTGAACAAATCCTCTTCTGGTAGAGTTCTTGGCAATCTAGGATTTGAGTCTATTTCTGATAATAACCTTTTTTATTTTTATTTTTATTTTTCAAGTAACTCTACTAATCAAATAAATGGATGATGAAGATAATGGTTCTTTGGTTGAGAAATGCTTCCCTCGTCTTGTTTTTCCGGGCATCATTGGTTTTCCTAATGAGGACCATGATCCATATGTATTGTTTGACTTCACTCCTTCATTTCATGGGTTTAGTGGTTCAGCTACCCTTCACGTTGCATCTTTCATCAAAGTTGTAGATGATTTCAATATTTTTCATGAGGATGATTTTATCAGAGTTTTTCTTTGCACATTAGAGAATAATGCATTAAATTGGTATGAAGGTTTTGGTTGCAAAGGAATTTCATCTATTGCAGATTTCTCCAAGAAGTTTCTCTATCATTGGCATGATGAAGAAGGAAAGATTGAGAAGGTTATTGAACATGTTATTGCCCTCCTTCCTAGCAGAGCTCATCTTGATTCATAAGAATTAAATGAGGATGCCCTTGAAGAAGCACATGAAGAAATCCATGAAGTCGACGACGAAGATGAGGAACCCTCTTTTAAAGATCTTGTTGAAGAGCCTTCTCAGATGTTAAAGATTTAGTTGATGCTTCTATTTACTCTCCTCATGCTAATGAGAGTTTGGTGAGTGTGTCTCCTCATAACTTTGAAGCCGGGAGGTTTGAGGATCCCTTTGCATGTGATAAAGTTGATGACAGCCATGGATGTGATGTTGGTGATCCCATCTATGATTCATATAATGAGGAAAGTAAGGATTTTTTAGGATATTTGCTATGATCATTTCCATCCATCCTCTCCAGTGATTAATACACATTTTGAGCAACGAGAGGAAGTTTCATATGCAGGTTTGGGAAGTCTCGTTTGCCCTCTTCTACGAAAATTATGGGACACTTTTCCCAACCATCTTCTCTTAAGATGAATGCTGAATCTGATCATGTTTTGGGGCAGCAAGAAGCTACTGTTCACACAGGTTTTGGCAGTCATTTTCAAGCCTCCTTTTTTGCTCAAAGTTTCATACTCAAGCACAGAAATCATTACTCTACTTCATTTTCATGCTTTCTTGGATCTAATATGGTGTTGGAGGAGCCTAATCTCTCTCCTTGAGGTTTATACAAGCCTTATGATGATGATGTCTATACAAGCCTTATCCAATGTTTGATAAAGGAGACTTGTGGGAAGACTGGCCATGTTTGGCAAGCTTTTGATGATATTGTGCATGCTCATGATCTCATGAATATTTCAGCGTGCTTATGATGGTTGATGTTGCCTTCTTTTTCCCCATGACCAAGCACAAGGGAGGAAGCTTTGGTAATGATGAGATGTTAAGGTGGCTTCATTGAATGTTTTATTTTACCTAGCATGGTCTTGTTCACATTAGAATAGTTTTTCATCTCAGTTTTCCATTCCAGTTTTATATTTTCAGCTTTTAGTTATAGGATTGTCAGTTTCCTTTCACAATTGCTTGCAATTTCTTTTTTATATTTGCGATTGACATTTTCATGATGGTATCCATATGATTTCATGTACTACTCGTAACTTTTTGGAAAGGTGATTGTTATCACAGATCACAGGTTGAAGATTCTGGAGTTCTCACATGCTTTCTCAAAGAAAGGCACACGTCCCCACATGGATCCAGTTGTTACCACCCAGTTTGCAAAGGGATGATTGCAAGGACAGAAGATGACAGAGAACCAGGAGGTTGCAGTTCCAAGGCTAATCCAAAGCAGTCTTCCTCTTCATCTTCTTCTTCTTCTTCTTCTTCATCTTCTGCATCTCTTCTGCCCATGGTCAAAAGATGATGATTGTAAATTAACATGACACCTATATTATATGTGTAACAGGGCTATCCCAACCATGATATTTATAGTAAACAATGCTCTAGAGTATTTTAATTTACTTGGATAAATATAGATCCTTGTGATCTATATTGTCAAAGCTTTTCCACTTAATCATGCCTCATGCCTCCAAAGCCACGAGAATCCTTACCACATCTGCCATAGGTTGGTGTTCTTAGAGCTTAGTCTCTTTGCCATACATAACTTGTCTCACCATGTTTTTCTTGTTTTAGATGTCAGTTTAGGTCCCTCGGGGGTAAAAGTTGCAAAATTGTATTAAAATGATTAAAGGTGGTGTCAAACACGTAATAAACCCCTTTATCTCCCCTCATGAGGCCTAGAACATCTTCTCTAGACAAAATCCCTTGATTTTTGCACTCTAGAGACAAACTTCCATGATTTATGATGGTAGGTGAAAGGGAATATTCCCTTATAGGTGGGTGCACTTCTAGTCAAGGAGCTAACTACAGAGGTGTCACAAGAAGATCCAGTTTGCTCCAGTTGTGTTTGGAATGTCCCCTACTTGTCCCCAAAGGTGGCACATGAGCTCCTAGTTAGCTCTAGAGGTGGTACCTCGAGCTCCAGTTACCTCCAAGAGGTGGCGCTTAAGCTCATGCATGAAGGATGACACTTGGAGGGGTGCCTCCTCCTCTCATTTTGTTATTTAAGCATGTGCACCCCCTCTCTTTTCTTGGTTGGTTGTTGCTATGTGTATTGTTATCATTCTCTAATGGAGATTTTGTTAATATCAAGAAAGACTTTGGAGGTCATATGTGAGTATCTCATTGTGTGGCTTGTTCTTGCTCATTGTGTCTACTTGGAGGTAATATGTATCATTTTGCTTTGCCATATTCTTTTCTTCTTCCGATTGGTCATTTAAAGAATAATATTACCTCGTTGAAGAAGAAAATATTAAATTATTGCTTAGTGTAGATCTTATTGTTTATCTATTTTTTAAGGTTAATAATTTTAGCATATTTACCTTAGTAGGATTGTGCTATACTAATATCCTCTTTGTAGATTGCACCCAAAAGACAAAAGAACGAGGAGATCCATCCTCCATTTGCATTTGCTATCTTGTTGCAGGTTCTTCCACTTGTCATGAAGACTAAGGTTAGCCTAGAGAAACCTTCTTCATTCGATAACCTTTCAGGCTTTCAAGCAAGGCCCTCTGAGTTGGTCTTCATCAACTCCATCGCCCACCTTCTTCTTGGCACTAATCTCTTTTTCAACCTTCCAAAATCTAAAGAAAATTATATTTTTAACTTTACTTCATCAATTTGGAATCTATAATATCAAGGAAGAAGAATACGTAGGTTTCAGATTACTAGATCTATATTTATGTGTTGAACATTCTTGAGTAGATCTATTAAAATAGGGGCAAATCCTCTTCTATGCATGTCATTCATTTCATCATGCATACATAGAGTTGCTTGCTTTACATGATCAAAATTACCTTCTTATTTAACTTATTGATCTTACAGATAGCAAACATATAAGAACAACTTGATGTTAAGTAAATTAGAACATCTTTGCTTGTTGTCCTGCTGTCCTAAAGCCATAAAACAGCTTCTAAAAGTCTTTTATTTAGCTGTTTATTTAGTTCACTTTTCCTTTTAGCATTTGTGTTTACCGTGTTCATTTTGCAGAACAAACTAGCAATTTTATTGTGGGCTTAGGTGGTATCTAAGTGAGAGCCTTCAAGTGAAATATTTGCAGCTGTTTGTGCATTTCTTAAGCAGGAACAGCCCTAAGGCAGCCCCAAAGGAGCAGCCTCACTATTATCCACTAATTTTGCACTTAGTGGATTTCCAGTGAGCCGCCGAAGTCATGAACAAGCCAGCTAAGTCACCTGACACGAGGACACAGGACACAAAGGACACGGGGATTCGAGTGTTCCACACGGACATGGTGACCCCCCGAATCAGAACACATAGGACACGTTATATATATATTAAAAATATAGACATATAGATCCAAATTTTTACAAATATTCAATAGAAATCAGAATCAATGCACATTTAACATTAGTAATTAGTATTACACATTTACAAATCAAATCAGTGATCACAATGAGATTATGAGACACATAGATAATTAATGAAAAGTATACTCATGATAGTCATAGATCAAGATGTCAATACTTAGGGGTCAGAACCATATTTCTCATTAAGTCATCAAAATCAAAATGTATTTACATAGATGTCGAAACGGCACTAGCAAATGCCAAATAGACCAATAGTAATAGTAAACAGAAAAAGGGGTAGATCAAGATGGAAGAATGAAGAATCTCATCTATCAATATTCCTCCTCCATGCCTGAATCAACAAAATCATCATTGCTCTCTTCTTCTTCCTCCTCCTCCTCCTCCTCCTCCTCTCCACCCATCTGAGGATCAATATATGTTGGTGTGGAGGATGACTCCTCCAAAGGATCACTATCATCAAACGCCACTAGCTCTAACACTGGATCATTAAGATCCAGGTTGGCTAATGCCAACTCAGTATTGGTGTCCAAACACATATCATCATGAAAGACATCCCACATCTTTGTCTTTCCCTTCCCCTGCTCCTCCCTCTTCTTGTAAATAAGACGAAGGTTGGTGTGAACATACACCATCGTCTCTACTCTGGATTGCTCAAGCCTGCTCTTCTTTAAACTGTACAAGTTGCCATATGTGCTCCAATTCCTCTCACAACTAGAGGGTGATGTAACTTGAGAGATGATCCTCAAGTCTAGCTTCTGTAGAAGAGGGCATGTCACCCCATGAGTTGCCCACCACTTATAGAGCTTCTTAACTCCCCTGTCTCCAACCACATCAATGCATACAAATATCCCAATAGCAGTGGAAAACTCTACAAAGCCCTCCTCCACCTCATCAAGTAAGTCTCTATCCTGAAATAGTCGCCTAAATGCTATCTTCCTCCCCTGTGAAATCTCTCCATACATGTGAGGTCTATGTGAGGACCCACCATTGAGCCATTCCTGACTGTAAAACTTGGGGTTCAAGGACTGGGCCAAGCAATGCAAAGGTGTGCAACTCTTATCCCACCTGGAGATAAGAATATCCTGAATGGTGGACCATAAGTTCTATGTCGATGTCTCATACTCTGGACACTCATTCTCCATAACAATTGTCCTCATGGACTCAATCATGGAATCCCACCCCTCATAAACATTCACTAGGATGGGTTGGTCTGTGTCTGCAAAGCGCAACAAAGAAATGAGTGGTTCCATGATCTTAATGGTAAGATCCACCTTCTCCCACCAAACATCTTCTAATACCGTGTCCTTCACCTTTTTTGAAGCACTTTGATCTGTCTTTCTCCAAAAAGACCAATACTCTGAAATCACCATGGACCCAAGAGCGGTTTTGACCTCCTCAACCTCTTGAGCATGATGAATGAGGAAGCAAACTGAGTATCTACAATCTTCAGCAATGAAAGATATGTGTACTCTTTGTAGATGGTGAGGGCATTTGTATGGTTTTGTACAAAGTTACGGATATGGCGTGCATCCTCAATAATGTTGCCAATCCATGTCACATCTAAAGCAATGGATTTAAGTGCTAAGTTCAAGGAATGGACAACGCAAGGTGTCCAAAAAATCAGTAAGAGCAATAAAAGCAAGTATAAATTACTCACACTAACAACTCAAACCATTAAAATGACCTTTCCCCTAGATGAATCTTGAGATAAATTCAAGCAATGAGCAAATTAGCAATGAAAGGTGTCCAAAATGAAAATACATGTGGATATTTAATTTCCACAATCATGCCAGCAGCCTTGCAAACAAGTGCATTGTTCATGATGATTTGTACACAAGAATGAACACCTACTTATTCAATGGTTTTGATGAATAACTCACCCATAAAATTTGCATCCTTGTATTTCCCAAGAGCATCCACCGCTTTCAAGAACAACAATCCATTTTGGGAAGATACCACGAAATTGATGAGTGGATGGCGTGTTGGATCCGTCCATCCATCAAAAACAATACTCACTCCCGCTAAGGGCCATGCTGATCCGATTGGCTCAAGAATTTTATCCACCTCCTTCTTTGCCTTAACCAAAAATGTGGTTCTAAGTTTCTCTAAACCAGGAGGAACATAACTAGATGGAGCTCGTTCAATGGGACTTTCACACATCTCAATAAACAATGGTAACCGTGCAACATTGAAGGAGATGAAGTTGAGGTAGAAAAAGAATGCAATGGTGAGGTCTGTTAGAACGTGGCAACAAGGAAGGTCTTCTAGCATTACATGTGTCCTTGCATGCTAGGAAGACATTAAACAGGAAGCCAAATGTATTTAATGGGATTTTCCTATGATTGGACTTAGGAAAATACATTAATTATTCTAATTTGATTATGACTTAACGGAATCACTTATATAAAGTGAAAAGTGAAATAATTTAAGTGATGGCTAATCTAATCTTGGCCATTGATCTCACCAGAGGATCTCATCCATGGATCCATGGTGAGGGTTAGGGTTTTCACTTAGCCATTGAGTTAAAAGGAGATTTGGTGGAGAGGACACATGTACAGGAGAGATACAGACAGAGAGAGAAGTCAGAAGGAGAAGATAACTTAGAAGACAGAGGGACACTCACCCAGAGGATTCGTTAGAGTATAAACCTGAGCAAGGACCGTACAGATCACACAGAGGAGGAGGATCATACACAGCAGGAGGGTCATACCGCTATCGTACGAATTCCGTACTGCTGATATCAGCACCGTACAGATTTTGTACGCTGACGCAGGAGGGTCGTACTGCTAACGCATGGGTCGTACAGCTACACAGGGTGGTTGTGTCATGTTGTTGGGTTTGCTCGGTGATTTAGCGGAGGTTCCATTTCAAGAATTTTATCCACCTCCTTCTTTGCCTTAACCAAAAATGTGGTTCTAAGTTTTTCTAATCCAGGAGGCACATAACTAGATGGAGCTCGTTCATAGGGACTTTCACACATCTCAATAAACAATGGTAACTGTGCAACATTGAAGGAGATGATGTTGAGGTAGAAAAAGAATGCAACGGTGAGGTCTGTTAGAAAGTGGCAACAAGGAAGGTCTTCTAGCATTACATGTGTCCTTGCATGCTAGGAAGACATTAAACAGGAAGCCAAATGTATTTAATGGGAGTTTCCTATGTTTGGACTTAGGAAAATACATTAATTATTCTAATTTGATTATGACTTAATGGAATCACTTTTATAAAGTGAAAAGGGAAATAATTTAAGTGATGGCTAATCTAATCTTGGCCATTGATCTCACCAAAGGATCTCATCCAAGGTTAGGGTTTTCACTTAGCCATTGAGTTAAAAGGAGATTTGGTGGAGAGGACACATGTACAGGAGAGATATAGACAGAGAGAGAAGTCAGAAGGAGAAGTTTACTTAGAAGACAGAGGGACACTCACCCAGAGGATTTGTCGGAGTATCAAGTTGAGCAAGGACCGTACAGATCACGCAGAGGAGGAGGATCATACACAACAGGAGGGTCATACCTCTATCGTACGCATTTCGTACTGCTGATGTCAGCATCGTACAGATTGTGTATGCTAACGCAGGAGGGTCGTACAGCTGCACAGGGTGGTTGTGTCATGTTGTTGGGTTTGCTCGGTGATTTAGCGGAGGTTCCAATTCGCCAAGTTGGGTGAATTTATCTACTAGTTGTAATAGTTCCATATCTTCTTAATAGATTCTTCATATCTGACTGCTGCACCAGTTTTCCCATCTTGGGTTTTATCCGGGGGTTTCCATACCCAAAACATTGTCTATATTTATGTGATGTTGTGGATGTTTCTCAGAAAATTTTCTTTCCGCTGCAATACTAGTAAAAGACATTCATGTGGTTTTCAGTAACAATTAAATATATTGTTTAGCCCTGGTTTGAATGTTAAAGGAAAAATTACATGGTATCAGAGCTTTGTTGAGCTAAATCTGAGAGACTAGCAGCAGTATTGATAGATCAGGGGCAGATCTATTGAAGACACAAACCTAGAGTTCAGATCTAGGGTTTGACAGGTACACTTCACTATGGTCGTGCAATTGAGAGTTGAGGACAGACTCCAAGGAACTCAGAACTTTCCTACTTGGAAAGAAAGGATCACAAGGATCTTGGATGGCAGTGATGCAAAGGAGCACATTGACGCCACGAAGGTTGTGCCCACTGATCCAGCAGAGTTGGTAACTTGGAAGAAGTTAGACTCCAAAGCTATGTTGATCATCTTGAATCGGGTGAAGGACCACATAGTCCCTCGCCTTTCCGGGAAGAAGATCGCATTGGAAATGTGGAAGGCTTTGGAAGGACTTTAGCAGAGGAAGAACGAAAACCAGATGATGCTGTTGCAAGAGAGGATGCGTAGTACCAGGATGGCCAAGGGTGAAGGCGTGGTTCCTTATCTCACAAGGCTCACACAGATCAGAGATGAGATTGGAGTTGTTGGCTCTAAGACTGAGGATGAGGAACTAGTTCGGATAGCCATCAATGGATTTTCTAAGCCATGGGACACCTTTGTCAAAGGTGTTGTGGCTAGAGAGAAGCTCCTTGATTAGCAAAGATTGTGGGATGACTTTGTGCAGGAGGAGACTCGCATGAGTCAAAGTTCAGGCTCATCCAGCAGTGCCCCACAGATTGTGGATGAGGAGGCTCTAGCACTGACAGGGAAGGGCAAGGGTAAGGCAAAGAAAAACAAGGGTGCTAAGAAGAACCTGACATGTCCAAAGTCAAGTATTTTATCTGCCACAAGCAAGGACACTTTGCCTGCCAGTGCCCAGACAGGAAGAAGAAGAACAATACCTAGATGGCAAGTTCTGCAAAGGTGGAGGAGTTCAACAGAAACTTTGATGAGGAGTTTTGTTGGATAACTTGCATGGCAAGCACCACTGGCAGTAGTATTTGGTACATCGACGGTGGAGCATCTAGTCATGTGACTAGACAGAAAATGTTCTTCAAGGACTTGCAGGAGGGTGGAACAAATATCCACGTTGAGTTGGGTGATGATGCACAGTATCAAGCACAAGGAGTTGGCACTATTTCATTTCAGAGGGAGTCTGGCAAACCACTCAGCTTTGCTAACGTGTTGTATGTTACGAGGTTGACCAAGAACATCATATCCGTTTCCACTCTAGAGGAAAAAGGATTTCAGGTGAAATTCCGAGACCATAGAGCGTATATCAGGCCCAAGGGGTCAAATAGGCGTTTGGATCGAGTGATTGGGACCCAGAGCGGTAAGGTGTATAGACTACACTTCGAGCCTGCAAAGGCTCTAGTCAACAGCGACAACAATCATGGTGAGTTGTGGCATAGGAGGATGGCACACTTACACCATGGAGCACTGAAGCATTTGAGACAGACAGTCATGGAAGTTCCTCAAGTAGAGGAGGAGAAGCATAACCGCTGCAAGGGTTGTGGATTGGGGAAGAACGTTAGGAAGCATTTCCCACAGAGTGAGCACAAGTCTAATGAGCCCTTGGACTTAATGCATTAGAGTGTTTGTGGACCTATGAGTGTCCAACCTTTCAGTGGCTACAGCTATTGCGTCACTTTCATTGACGGTTATTCCAGGGAGACCTGGATCTATTTCCTGAAGACCAAGTCAGAGGTCTTTGAGCGGTTTCGAGAGTTCAAGACTCTCATAGAGAACCAAATAGGAAGGAAGTTTCGAGTGTTGAGGACAGACAACGAGGGTGAGTACACCTCCAATGAGTTCTTCAAGTATTATTCATCAGAGGGGAACAAGAAGGAGCACACAGTGCCTCATACCCCACAACAGAATGGAGTGGCAGAGAGAAAAAACAGGACTATAGTAGGAACAGCCAAGGCCATGCTATTTGATCAGGGATTACCACTATTCCTTTAGGTCAAGGCATACAGGACCGTAGTATACATTCATAACAAGTGTCCCCACACAGCTTTGGGGAGGAAGACACTCGAGGAGGTCTTCACAGGCACTAAACCAGATGTGAGTAACATTCGCATATTTGGGAGTGTCTGCTATTGTCACATTCATGCTGACACTAGGAAGAAGTTGGACCCTTCTGGAGAGAATGGGTTACTTGTTGGTTACAGCAAGACTTCAAAGCCATACAGAGTATATATTCTTGCTCGCAAGATGATCATTATGAGCATGGATTTCCAATTTGATGAGGACAAGGCCTTGCGGAGATCTATGGACTTACCAGCAAAGGTACAACTACAGGTACAAGTACAAGTACAGACACAGGGCAAAGGCTCTGGTAATCGGAGGGATTCAGCTGGACGGAATCCTTCAGTCATTGACTTGGAGGGTGAGCCGTAGCAAGAGATGGATATCCAACAACCACAGCAAGTAGACACTAGGCCAAGACCTAAGTGGTTTAGGTCCATAGTTCAAGATTCCAGGCAGGTGAATCCTCCATGGATCTCCATGAGACGGAGCAAACCACTAGAGAGACTCAGCTATATGGCATTGATAGCAGAGTTGATTAACTTTGAACCCTCCAGTTTCGAGGAGGTTGCCCAACATGACGTGTGGCGGGAGGCCATAGTTAAGGAGAATGACTCAAACATGAAGAATCAGGTATGGGAGGTTGTGCCTAGGCCAGAAGGTAAAAAGGTGGTGGGATCCAGATGGATCTACAAGGTGAAGCATGCAGCAGACGAAAGTGTGGAGAAGTACAAAGCACACTTCATGGCAAAGGGGTTTTCACAGAAGGAGGGTATTGACTATGAGGAGACCTTCACCCATGTTGCCAGGTATTCAACTATTCAGACCATTATCTCATTAGCAGCTGAGATGGGTTGGTGTGTCCATCAAATGGATGTCAAGACAACCTTCCTCAACGAAGTTATAGAGGAGGAGGTATTCATTGAGCAACCACAGGGGTTTGATGTGGAGAACAGGGAGACACATGTATGCAGGTTGCAAAGAGCTCTTTATGGGCTCAGGCAAGCACCTCGCGCATGGTACTCGAGGATAGACAGCTATCTGCAGGAGATGGGATTCTAGCAGAGTGAGGCAGACCACAAGCTGTACTTCTTGACATGTGACGTGCCTCTCATACTGGTACTATATGTAGATGATCTATTTCTTACAGGAGATGAGAGGATGATTGACGACTACAAGTCCAACCTTGCAGTTGAGTTTGAGATGAAAGACCTTGGGTTGATGCATTACTTCCTAGGCGTGGAGGTTTGGCAAAGAGATGGGTGCTTCTTCATTAGACAAGGGAAGTATGCAATGGAGATCTTGAAGAGATTCAGGATGGTGGATTGCAAGCATATGCCCATTCCTCTAGTTTCCAACTAGAGGAAGATTGATGCATCAAGGTCGAACAAATTTGATCCTACCTTGTATCACCAGGTTATCGGATCGCTCATGTATCTGGTCAACACACAGCCAAACATTAGCTTTGCAATTAACTCTTTCAGCTGGTTCATGGTGGACCCTCGAAAAGTGCATTGGACGGCTACAAAGCACATAATTTGCTACATCAAAGCTACAGTGGAGTATGGATTGGTTTATGAGCGCAGGGGGAGTGTACAGTTAGCAGGCTTCGCAGATGCTGACTGGGCAGGATGTGTAGAAAACCGAAAGAGCACTTCAGGTTGTTGCTTCAACATTGGATCAATGGTTGTCTCTTCATTCAACAAGAAGCAGAAGTCAGTTGCATTAGGCTCGGCAAAGGCTAAGTACATTGCAGCTAGTTTGGCTACTTGTGAGGGAATGTGGTTGAGGAAGTTGCTTTCAGGGTTTTTCGAATGTGAGCTAGAGGCTACAGTAGTTCACTGTGAAAATCAGAGTGGCATCATGCTATCTAAAAATCCAGTGTTCCATGACCAAAGCAAACACATAGACATTCGGTACCAATTCCTGAGAGATTGTTTACAAAGAGGAACCATTCAGTTGGAGTACATCAGGCAGATGATCAGGTGGCGGACATTTTCACCAAGGCACTTTGCAAACACAGTTTTGTGAAGTTCAAAGACAAGTTGGGGTTGCTACCAAATCCCTTCCTCGCTGAGAGGGAGTGTTAGAAAGTGGCAACAAGGAAGGTCTTCTAGCATTGCACATGTCCTTGCATGCTAAGAAGACATTAAAATGGAAGCCAAACGTATTTAATGTGATTTTGCTAAGTTTGGACTTAGGAAAATACATTAATTATTCTAATTTGATTTTGACTTAATGGAATCACTTCCATAAAGTGAAAAATGAAATAATTTAAGCGATGGCTAATCTAATCTTGGCCATTGATCTCACCAGAGGATCTCATCCATGGATCCATAATGAGGGTCAAGGTTTTCGCTTAGCCATTGAGTTAAAAGGAGATTTGGTGGAGAGAACACATGTATAGGAGAGATACAGACACAGAGAGAAGTCAAAAGGAGAAGTTTGTTAAGAAGACGGAGGGACACTCACCCAAAGGATTCACTGGAATATCAGGCTGAGCAGGGACCGTACACAACAGGAGGGTCGTACAGCTACCATACGAATTCTATATTGTTAACACCAGCACCATACGAATTATGTACACTGACGCG
Organism: Pseudotsuga menziesii; assembly: GCA_001517045.1. Taxonomy (NCBI): domain Eukaryota; kingdom Viridiplantae; phylum Streptophyta; class Pinopsida; order Pinales; family Pinaceae; genus Pseudotsuga; species Pseudotsuga menziesii. Next base: position 451,154 of record LPNX010906694.1, on the reverse strand, counting down.
GAGGTCATACAAGTGCACAGGGTGGTTGTGTCTTGTTGTTGGGTTTGCTTGATGATTTAGCAGAGGTCCCATTTCACCAGGTTGGGTGAATTTATCTGTTGGTTGTAATAGTTCCATATCTTCTTAATAGAAACTTCATATCTAACTGTTGCATCGGTTTTCCCATCTTGTGTTTTATCTGGAGGTTTCCATACCCAAAACACTGAGTATATATTTATGTGATGTTGTAGATGTTTCTCAGTATTTAGTTTCCACTGCAATACTAGTAAAAGAAATTCATGTGTGGTTTTCAATAACAATTAAATATATTGTTTAGCCCTAATTTGAATTTTAAAGGAAATTTACAAGGTCCAGCTCTTCTCGCTCCTCTTGTTGGAATATCTTATCCCTTTGACCACTTGAAGATGGCATCTTTCTTGTTGGATATGTATCCACCTCTGCTAGGTGGAAACGAAGGCCGAATGATAGAGGGTTTCCTTAAGAATGGAAGAGGATCCTCGTTCTTTTTCTTGCTTATTGATGCTACATTGCCTAAGCCTTCTTGATCCTCTTTTCCCATATCCCTCCTTTGGGTAACACTCACTGCCTTACATGTAAAAAACCCACAACAAGGGCGGGCCAACAAATGGCCCTTAACTCGGTAGTATGTGCTCTTAAACTCATTCTTGCAAAAATTGCAAGTTCGAGACACATTGCCTCCCCCACCTAGATTTGCCCTAGGCCCGTCTTTCCTAGTCACATACCTCCACAAAGGGTACTTTTTCTCTTGAGATTGTTGTCTTGCTAAAATAAAGTTCAATGTAGCATGAGCTCCATTAGCAGCAGATGGAGCACTAGAAAGGGTAGAAGAGCTTGTGTTTGGAGGAATAGGATTAGATGGGACATTTCTCCCTTTCCTTTTCCCTTTAGCTCCTGCCCTAGCTGAATGAGACATTGTTCTTCTTGTTTGATAGTAGAGCTTGCAATCCACCGAACCAAATCCACTCTCAATGCACTTGGAAACCCTTCCAAAGCCTTCAAATCTTTTTCACCTGCATAAACAGCACTACTTAGAGCCCTGTCCACAATTGCAAATGACCAAAATTGGTTTTAAAGTGGTCTTGTGCGTCCCTACCGCAAAAAACGTGTCATGTTTTTGAGACACATCCTGACAAGCCCAAGACACGCGTGTCCAAAATCAAAAAATACTGGATGGACGTGTCTAACACGCTCTATCAACGTGTTCGTGTCAGACATGCGAACACGATACACGTTGCCCCATATGGACGTCTCCGGTGTCTCAGCAAGTCAGTTGTTCATTGTCAGTGCTCAGAAAGTTCCACGGTTCATCAAGGCCATTTTTGGGTCTCTTTTTTAATAAATGCATGTTCATACCCTACAAGAATTTTTCTAATAAATGTGCTAGCATGGAAAACTTTTTGTAAAGGACTTGGCTTCCTAGGAGTTAGCCGTCAATCCGATCCTTCCAAGGTGTTTTTCCCTTGTCAATTATGCAATGTTGAATAAGCAATGTATAATTTTCGAGTTTTAACCATGCGAGGAGGCATTTATGTGAAGTATTGGAGAGTGATGATAATAAAGGGGCCATTGAAATCTCAAATTGCCCCAAGGTACCAATGGAAGACACACAAAAATACACCAAGATAGAGGAAGTTCCACAAAGAATTAATGGTAAAAAAACAAATGGTTCCATATGATGCATCGTCTAGATTTGCCAGTACCACATCTGCATCCTCTCATACAACGCATGTACAGATTGATATAGAAGACCTATGGAAAATTTTGTTGATGTTGGTGGTAGGGATCAGGTGGATGCAAAAGTGGTGTGATTTCTCTATGCAAGTGGCATACCATCCAAAGTTCTTTGCTCCCCATATTAGCATGATATAGTTCAGGCCATCAACAAATCCCATGGAGAATACAAGAGTCCTGGGATGAGAAAGCAAAAGCTATGATACTAGATAAGGAAGGAGAAAAACCCAAAGAGCTCTCTCATGGTGGATAGTAGGATATCCATTGTATCTAACAATTTGACAAATGTTAGAAACCAACATTTGATCAATGTTCTTTGTGTTTCGGCTAGTGATGCGATTTTTCTTGCAGTGCATGACTTCTCATCAATCACTACATCTACTCAAAACATTTTAGACCTCTATTCAAGATATTAATGATGTTGGTCATTTTAATGTGATTCAAAAAAATCACTAATAATGCAACAAATTGTAAAGGAGTAAAGAAAAATCATTGAGCGAAGCATCCTTGAGTCTTTTGGTCTAGGTGTTTGGTGCACACATTGAACCTTTTAATGCACTATATGGTCAAAGCATAGACAATGTGGTTGGATTAATGACTTGTATAAGAGGGAATAAATTCCTCAAATCCGTCATCAAGCATACATGGATCCATTTCTATTTAGGCATTTACTCTATATTGCAGCGACTTAAGATTGCAAAGACTAAATTTGGTAGTTATTTCCTCACCTTTAGGTACTTATTGAGGGTAAGAAGGATTTTGGAACCCCTAAATGAACCCTATCCATGCCAAAAAATCCAAGTGGAACCATGCCTTGTGCATCGATTTATGGGAGCACCTAAGGGGCATTTTAGGGAGCATCTTTTTGCTCTCAGGAGCGACTAGGGAGTGATGGGGGAGCGCTCTAGGAGCGTTGCTCCCTAGTCACTCCCTACAAAACCAGGGAGCGTTTTTTGGCCAAGAAAGTGCTTTGCAAAAACACTCCCAAGAGGGAGCAATCAAGAATCGCACTCCCAAGAGCAATTCCTGATTGCTCCCTCTGGAAGCACACTTTGGGAGCGAAGCGAGAGTGGGTGCTCCCCCGCAACCTAGCTTTTGGGCCTTTTGTAACACTTTCCCCCAAAATTCTTTGAACAAAGTTCAAACCTTCTTCATGTTTTTCTCCTCGTTACAAGCTATCAAGCACTCAATTCTAAGTTCAAAATGAAAAGTTACTGCCCCAAAATTAGGAGAGTTTTGAGGTCAAAATGGGCCTCAAAACAAAAATTGTACCATTAAAATTCACTTTATAAGAACCAATAGGATTCAAGATGATGATGTCAACCATAAGGGTAAAATTTGTATAAAAAAAGAAAAAACTACTTTTTCTTATCGTATTTTTGGCATATCTCCTTATCGTATTAAACATGTATTTTAATATCCAACAAGTCCCTAAACTCAAAATGTGGGTGAACCGATAAAGAGATATGTCAAAAATACGATAAGAAAAAGTAATTTTTTCCCCTCCAAAATTTACAACTTTTATTTTATTATTATAACTCTTATTTTATTATTTCCCTTGTGAGGCCCATTTTAGACCTCAAAACTCCCCTAATGCAAGTTGGCCATCATATCTCCAATTTGGGGCACCCAACTCATGACTTTCAGGCTTCAGTACAGACTACATAGTGATATATAGTGGCAACATCGCCCTGTAACATTTCTCTTATGAATAAAGTTGGTGTTTTGTGGCCACATTATGTCTAAAACATATCGTGATCGTCAGATTACATATGCACAAATGCATACTAATGTATACTATGTTAGGATATTTAGACACTTAAGAGTTAGTTAAGATCAACTTGTGTAATATATCCATTAGGTAAAAGTGTATTTCTTTAGTATGCATTAGTAAATATTATAATCCGACAAAAATACGATAAGAAAAAGTAATTTTCCCCTCCAAAATTTACAACTTTTATTTTATTATTATAACTCTGATTATTATTTCCCTTCTGAGGCCCATTTTAGACCTCAAAACTGTTAAAGTTTGTGCAGCTGCGAGACCCATTCTCATAGAGGATGGTACCCTAGTCAGTTGACTATGATAGACTAAGACCCTAGAAGGTACCTTAGGGCCCCCAGTAGTCTCCTGAGGTTCTTGGTCTAGGACCAAGCAGGTTGATGCCATGGCAAAGCCCCTAGCATGTGGCTAGGGCCCCTATATGCCTCTAGGGTATTCTGGCTTGGAACCAGGGACACGATGTCCAAATAGAGCCTGCAGGTAGAGGCAGAGATATATTCTGGTTTTGAACCAGGGACACGATGTCCAAGTAGGTCCTGCAGGTAATTGATCAACTTTCAGTGTGAGACTGAAACTCAGCTTAGTACTGAGAACCATTCTGCGAGAGAATGGAGGACCCAGTCAGGGTCCAGGGATTGATCAACTTGATTCAGTGTAACACTAAAACTCAGCGTAAGGCTGAAAGCCATTCATTAAGAATGGAAGATAATGATGTCCCCTCTCCTAGTCGGTTATTGCTAGGTTGTTTCTCAAGGGACTGGCCACCCCTTGACAATGTCCCTAGTGCCTAACCCTTAGGAGCAGTGTTAAGGACAAAAGGATTGTACCATCCGTTTGGATCTTCCCCTTTATATAGTGATGACAAAAGTATATATAAAACATTGTACCTTGAGAGAGAAAAGTTCAAAGTCTTTGGTCCTTTTTGATGAATGCTTGTCCACCTATTTGGTTCACCCTAAATATTATGGTTGTGTGGTTTGTGGTCCCATTGTTGACTCTTGGTCCTTTACCTTACTTGGTTCTGACACTCGTATTTGGGTGTACCTTTGATTATGACCTTATGGATTTTATCCTAAGTACATTTACCTAATGATTGTACTAAAGGACCATTGGACCACTTATTGTTTATGATTTTTATTAATTAAATTATTGGACCTTTTTATCTTTAGTTCTTGACCATTTTATTTGTTGACCACTTTATCTTATCCTAAGTCTTAGTTTTACTCTATGGTCTTATTAATAAAATGGTTTTATTAATAAAGACACTTGGTACACTTAATTTACCTTATGGTTTTTATTTCTTATTTTCTTTACCACTTTATTTTTTCACGTATGGTAACCTAAAGTATTTTTCCATATATATATGATATAGATCTTACCTTGAAAAAGAATGGTGGCTGGGTTCTTTCACGTGAATACCTCTGTGGCTTTCTTCACAGTTTAACGGTGGTTGGGTTCTTTCACGTGATTACCTCTGGGTTCTTTCACGTGATTACCTCCGTGGCTTTCTTCGGGGTTTAATGGTGGCTGGGTTCTTTCACGTAATTACCTCCATGGCTTTCTTCACGGTTCAATAGAGCCTGGGTTCTTTCACGTGCTTACTCTCCGTGCCTTTCCTCACGGTTTCTTGCATAGTGTTTATCTTACACCTCTACGGGTTTTTTGGCCGAGTCTACTCTGCGATTTGTTGGACAGAGTTTGACCTTTGCGTTTTTTTGGTTCTTATGCCCAGCTTGATCTCTGTGTTTGTTTTATTCACGGGATTACTTAATCTTTGCAATTTCTCTTACAGTGATTATTTTTGCCGGTTCCTTCACGTGCACATCCTCTGCCGTGATCTCAACTCTCGTTGGTTCCTTCACAGCGATTCTCTGCAACAGGTTTACCCTTACTGTTTTTTTTTCTCTTTGTAATTATTTACGGGATTTCCTCTGGTTTTGTTCTTGTGGACTATCATCACCGTGATCTCAGCTTGCTTCTCGCGATGGTCTAAGCCTGCACCATGTGTGAGCTAAGCACACAACCTCCCTCTTGCTCAGTGTACGTTCTCCTCTGATCCGTGGTGACTTGGTCTTCATGTATCCTCACGCTGCACCCTGTGTGAAAGTTTTTCCAGATAACATTACCTTGGTTTGCTTATTGTTTATCCTCAGCGATTTCTATACTCTGTGCTTGTTTTATTCACTGGTTGTTTTTGTCTTCAGCGATGTCTATCCACCGTGATCTTTGCTCTCGGCTTGTTATCTTCACGGGCTTATCCTCACGGCTTTATCTCTGTGTGACAGCTTATGGGTTTACCTTCATGATCTGTCCCTACGGTCTATCTCAGCGTGAGTCCTTATGGGTTTTACCTCTGTGTGCTGGGTTCCTTTCCCTGAGTGTGGACTGTGTATTTATCATCATGACTGTCAGAAAGTTTTGACTGTGCTAAGTATGACTAAATGTCTCTTGTGCTAAGTGACTGTGTGTCCTTAGCATGAATGTTTTGGGTATGACTGAATTACTCTAGCCTGTACTTTTGATTGACATCTCTCTCTGATGACTAAGAGTCTGAGGTCTGTTTATGTTTGCTTTAACCCTCTCTCTCAAGGTACGTATATGGTTTACCCAGTTTGACTTGTCCCTTCGGTGACAAGATCAAACTCAGAAATATCTGAGTGTAAAGTGGATCCAACAATGGTATGATTTTCTAATACTGTATCTATTTTTTATGTACATGATATTCGAAGTAAAACATCTCAACTTCAACGCAGTGACCAGCAGAGCGTTAAAATTAAAGCAATGACCAGCAAAGCGTTGAGTTGAAAGAGATGAAAATTATTTTCTTGCCTTATTATAGTTTAAATTTTATTAGCAGCACTATTCTGAATCTGAATTTACATGTTCATGCACTTATGTTTATTATGTGTATTAAAACATCACTGCCTCTTAAAATTCAACAAAAACTCCCCTAACGCAAGTTGGCCATCATATCTCCAATTTGGGGCACCCAACTCATGACTTTCAGGCTTCAGTACAGACTACATAGTGATATATAGTGGCAACATCGCCCTGTAACATTTCTCTTATGAATAAAGTTAGTGTTTTGTGGCCACATTATGTCTAGAACATATCGTGATCGTCAGATTACATATGCACAAATGCATACTAATGTATACTATGTTAGGATATTTAGACACTTAGGAGTTAGTTAAGATCAACTTGTGTAATATATCCGTTAGGTAAAAGTGTGTTTCTTTAGTATACATTAGTATGCATTTGTAAATATTATAATCTGGCGGTCACGATATGTTCTAGACATAGAGTGATCCGACGGTTCAACTTCTCTTAGATCATACCTACCATTGATCCGTGGCATAACACTCGATTGGTCCATGATCTCTATTTAAAGAGCATGGAGGGTCCTTGGCTAGTTGATCGATTATGAGAAGCTCATGTAACTTTCTTTCTTTTGCATATTAGCTATTTGGCTGGGGCTGTGGACTGTTTCCCTCTCAAGGGTTTTAACCACGTGACAAACATCGGTGTGTTGATCTGTGATCTATTTGTGTGAAGCGGTTGCTCAAGGTGTTCGATCTTTTGAGAGTGCCCTATGTACCCGAACATACTAAAGAAACACACTTTACCTAATGATACATTCTACCAAATTGATCTTAACTAACTCCTAAGTGTCTCAATATCCAAATAAAACCTCCTCACTGATAAAGGGGAGAATTTTCAAGGTTAAATGAGAGGTTGTCATGCTCCAAAGATTAAAGGAGTGTAATTTTCTTCTTCTTGCAAACTTTCATATTAAATAATTGTCAAGTATTTAAGAAGGCTTCATATGCACACACACATCCATTGAACTTGGTCCACATTCGGGACAAACCTTATTTCATTCTTGTGGACAGTTTGTTTGTCAATGCTCTTAATCTTAGGACAGTAGCTTGTAATCCTAACAATTCACTCTCACTCTCATTAACCTCTTACTCCTTATTCTTAAAAATTCACCTTTTCACTGCATCATTCGTTACATAAGTGTTTAGTTAAAACATGTACAGTTTGTCTGCAATTTGCCTCAGACCTGACCAGCCTATGGCAATTTTTCTTCACAGCAATCTTTATGATTCATACAATTTCATAAGAAATAATTCAGTCAGACTTCAAGGACAGCATATTCCTTCAAATCATTCCTAGCGAGACACAATGCTCCCAAAGATTGTCCTTTCTTGAACTCCTAAGCATACAAGTAATGTTGCATTTAGCTTCAATATATCAACTGCCTACAATATAATCTAACTAAAAGCTGAATTCACTTGACGACTCCATTCCAGCTTATAAATCAAACTGAGGAGCACATGCACACACATCTTGGCCTCTAAGAATCTCACAAACTGGACTGGCATGTTCTAAAATACTGACAATTTGCCCCTCAGTTCTAAACATTAGATTGGCATTTATTAAAGGCAACCAATATGCCGATTTCCATATTTTGACATTTATTTATTTCACAAAAATGAACCACCTTTAGTAATTAGCACTTTTGGAAAGCCACCATCAATGTCTTTTCTGCCTAGAAGAATCAATAACATCACTAATAAAAGCCTCTTCATTATGACCAAGCCCCTAATTATGTTAAGTGTAAAAAAGACGTGCACAAAATGAAAACTAGTTTTCCTACAAATTATAATTGTAACGTATAAAATTTAGATAGATCATGACTCTACTGACACAGCCACCAGAAATCTATCATTGCTTTTGGTAAGAATAAAATTGTTTGCAGTTTGATAGGCCTGTTCTCACTAGATCCTGCCAATGTTCATTGAAATAAGAGGAAAAAAACATACCGGGGAAAAGAGATAGCCCATTGCAACCACTTCAATCAGATGAGTTCCGGCTGGCACATCATAGCTTTTACATTAACAGTCAAGGAATTAAATCTTCTAAATTTAACACACTAACATTTCTGATTAGATGTGACCTCCAAATCAACAAATTAATAGATGAAATAGTTACATAGCATAACCTCCATTACATGAAAGTAGATCTACAAGTGTATATCTTTTAACAATTTAAGACAAAAACTGCCACCTGCTTGAATTGTAAAGCTAGTGGCTCATAAGGGAAAACTCAAGCACCCCAATGGAAATACAATAAGACAAAAACACCACCTGCTTGAATTGTAAAGGTAGTGATCCATAAGAGAAAACTTTAGCACCCGCAATGGAAATACAGTAAGACAAAAACACCACCTGCTTGAATTGTAAAGCCAGTGACCCATAAGAAGAAAAGCATAACAACGTAGAGTCTTCCACAAAAGCAACTGGAACATAAATAACATAAAACAGAAAATTCAAAAATTCTGTGCATGGCCATTGATGGCTACAAAAGTAGACATAGAATGCTTGTACAACCATCAAAGAGAAGATGTATAATAAGAATATTTGGAAGTGTGTATGAAAAATGAAACACTGATAATACAGAGATACAGCATTAAGGAAGCAAGAACAAATACATAAAGAACAAATATCACAACAATGGAAATGGTAAATAACACAAGTCAGCTGTGTTACCCCTTTTTCTCAACAAGGGGTGATATATTGATCAGTTTGTTCCCAAGATGAGATCTGTGGCTTCTCCACAGATCATTAGTCAGAGATCCTCCAGCATTTTCAGGTGGTCCATGCGCTTAGCAGAAACAGTGTCAGATGTGCTAGTGCTGTCATATCTCTTACCCTCATGGCACTTAAAATGTTTGCTTATATGACAATATGATCTCATGGGATGTTACTTTATGCTTGTATAACGACTCATTATACTTGTAGCAATTACTCGTCTTAATCTAACCTTGGTGCCATTCTACCTTAGAAGTGTGTCATTCAGAAGATTAATGTGTACCCTAGTGACTAAATTAAGTAATTTCAACCATTTCATAACATTTTGACTAGCCATTTTTCATTTTGCTAGCCAATTCATCCATCCCCTTCATTTTCTCCTTTGTAAATGGTCTATCCTTAATAACAACCTAGGGTCTCATAACTATTCCAATGTATGAATGCCTCAATAAAGCTAAAATAGTCTAGTACTCTAAGGTCGATGCTGCTCAGCACTAAATTAAAATGGATACATGGGAGAAATCCCCCCTAAGTCCTAGGTTGTCAAAGCCAAATCTAACTAAAAGGGACTAGGCCAATGAAAATGCTAAGAAAGAGAATAAATGAAAAAATAAAGTGAAAAGGGATCACAATAAAAGGCGCAGGGATGCGTAACCCATGACAACACTTCTTTCTAAGGCACCGGTGGAAAAAACATCTTAAACCCTAACTCTTGAAAGTTAAGGGTAGACCTATCACACTCAGTGACTATGATGACTAATTTGTAAAGACCCCTTTATTTCCTCAAGTACAAATTCACTTCATGTACCCCCACTTAACTTAGGAATCTAGGCTATGCACCTTGACTCAGGGTTTTAACATGTAATAAGGACTTAAAAAGGGTCACACCAATGTTAAACTGGATGAGTAAAGGTTTAATAAGTCATTGAGTTTTAGAAAAGTGTAACTGTAAGTAAATTTCATGTATTATCTTCATATTTTTTAACATTTCCTAGGTTATGTGTGGGCTAACACCTTAGCACTAGAGCGCTTTATCATATATACATGTTATGATACTTGGCATGATGTTCTATGATGATGGCTAGGTGTTTCATGAGGAGCGCACCCTCAACACACATGAGGCCATTTTTGGAGGACATCCTGACTTCAGGAGCAGTTATCTTTTGGCAGAGTGCCCAAAATTGTGCCATCCCAATGCCGTTAGATGCAAAATGGCCACAGGATTTCCAATATAATAGAAAATCCAATAAATGTTGAGGAAATTGGTTCTAGAATTGTCATTTAAAGTGTCACACCGTATTTTTGTCGTGCGTGCCTTTTGAAATCCTTTTCATGAAGAGCATTCACCTGTTTAAGCGCTCCACCTTTTGGAACATTTCTAGTGGAGTGACCCCCTTCTATTGGGCTTATTGTTGGTTTATGAGAATTGTTATCATTTGGTTTATTCTTTGAGCCGTCCTACAATAGATATAGGGTTTTAGTAGATCTATTATCATTTTATTGTAAAGGAAATTAAGCTACTCTCCTATATAAGAGAGCCTCTTCCTCATTGTATCTTGTTGTTGTTGTTGTTGTTGTTGGAAAATTAAACTATCTTTGCATCTAAAAGGCTATTGGTTTCTTGGGATGTTTCCTTATATGTGAAGCACAAATTGGTGATTCAATCTTGAGGTAACATGTATCATCTAGCATTGTAGGATTATTAAACCTAGTCCATAGAAGAGTAAATTAGCTCCATTGGATGAAGTATGGTTGAATCTCTTTGCTTATTTCATATTTTAGTTTTGTAACTTGCTTGTAACTGGTGTCTTAGGAAAGCTACAAGTTCAAGCTTTCATAAGCTAGAATATGGGATAGAGTTTTCTAATTGAAGGCGTATGATAAGGTGACCCTTCCTTGAAAAAAGTTGCATGAAACCCAAAGTCTTGGGAGGAATTTGTCATGCTTTTGCAGATGTTCCAGCTAAGTAAATTAAGGAAGGACCACAGAGAACCATTTAGGACCCCATTTGCCGAAGGATTTGAAGGCACTAGGAGGAATTTGTCATGCTTTTGCAGATGTTCCAGCTAAGTAAATTAAGGAAGGACCACAGAGAACCATTTATTTGAAGGCACTAGTCCAAAACTCCATATCTTCAACCATAAAATCATAAAAAGTTTTATTTTCTTCTTTGTTAAAGTAAAATCTGATTTCTTGACCCCATCAACCCTAGGTAATTCTCTTTGTTTTAGCATCTCTTTAGGCTTGATTTTTATGATTTTATTTCTGGTTTAAATCATTTTATAACAACAGAAAAGGCAGAAATAATACAGCGCTAATAAGTTTATAATTTCATATTTTTTAATTTAGAGCCTTATGCTAGATTAATCACTGAAAATTCTGGCTTATTCTATTAAGTCTGATTTGCTAATTTCTGCAGTTAAATGCCACATTTTGCATTTTAAATAATTCTGAAATTTATCACAGCAAAGTAAATTTTATTTCTGGAATTGTATTGCTCTAAATTGATTGAATTCTGAGAATTTCTAGGTTTTTCTTGCTTCATTTCGTAACAGCAAAATAATCTTGAAGTGTTCGCTTGGTTATTTCTAGTTCATAAATTTTGTTTAAGTAATCATACTTGTTGGCTAAGTGGTTTACATTAAATCTGGAAATTTACATGTGCATTTTATTTCTTGCAAATCCTTCTTTACACAAGCTCTTGGAATCTTATTTCTTTCATGGATCATGGATGTATGAGATATTGTTATCTTGAGTTTTTACATTGAAGTATTGGCACATTAAGACAAAAGACCTAACACCACCCTTAGGGAAGTGATTCCCCTCACTTCAAGAATCTGGAGATCTCACACTAATTAAACCTTGAGTGACTCCTTGCTTCACAAATTTATTCTCAGGCAGGGCCTCACCTATGGCCATAACTTCTAATTAAATAACTTATCTCATGTGCAAATTTCAATCGTGAGATGTATTTTTATTTCAGCAAATAAACCACCTTGTTTAATCACCTTTTGGCAACCAATAGTGTGAGTTACTTTGCAATAATCTTTAATTTTCCAGAATTTATCTTGTTAATGTTAATGGTTTACAATTCTTGCATCCTTGAATTTCTACTCTGAGTATTTGGTTTGTTATGCAATTCAATTATCTCACATGATCAATTTTTTCGGAAGATTAACTTAATAACACATATCTACACTCTTAACCAAGCTGTCTTTTCCCTTTAGCTCTATCCAAATTTCATATAATCAAACCCTCCCTTGACCTTGAGAGCTGATCAAAAAAGTGGGAAGCTAGAACTGAGATGACAATGGTACATGTCTTCTGAAGTTGCTCCTTGATAGCACTAGTGGGTTGAGACTTTCCCACCCAAGTGCTAAATCAAGTTGTAACAAGTTGTACAACTGAGATTTATTACCAGTATAGATCCATCTTAACTATGACTCTACCAAGTGCCGAGAAAGATCAAGTTCTCTTGAGGTGCAACCCTTTTTAATTTACAAAAATGTCTAATAAGTATTCCTACTTGGGAGGGAAATGACCAACTTGCTTATGTAATTTCAAAATAGGGTAAATACCAGTAGAAGAATGAGCTGAGTAACATCAATAATCATATAATCAAATAGTTTTCCAAAAATTGCTTTACTTGTCTTTCTTTAAAACAAATAATGAATATTAAGAGTAATTAATGAGTAAAATAATCCATATAAAATTTTAAAATCTAGATTTATGGGAATTTGAAAAACATTTTACCATCAAATGAAGATTTTTAAGCATTTATCCAAATGTTTTGAGAAATGACTTGTTTTTCTCTACAACTAAAAATGAACATTTACATGTTAGGTAGGGTTAAGCTTGACTTGGGAATGCGTAAGGATGTAAGTGGTTTAAGGCACATGGTTTTAGTGGCCGGTGGTTTCTTGCTAGTTGTATTTGCATTTAAGGAATCTTATAAATATGGTTGTAATATTCCATTGTAATAGCTATATTTCTGTAATTTATTTTCTATCACATATTTAATTCCTAAAATTTGATATATAATTACATAAATGTGTTTTACAATTTAGTTATTTTAAATTAAATTTTATATGTCCTTGGTTTTATAATTTTTCTTTTTACTACTCAAGTCAATTGAATTTTACTACTAATATTTGTAAGATTGTGAGTATTTCCCTAATATGGTTGTATATTTATATGAGTATACTATTTTTATTTTTATTTTTTAGTTATAAGCCGACATGTTATAAGTTTTTTTTATTTTTTACTTCTTATCATTATTATTTTTATTGAGCAGACATGTGCCACATCAACTTTACAGAATCAAACCCTCCCTTGACCTTGAGAGCTGGTCAAAAAAGTGGGAAGCTAGAATTGAGATGACAATGGTACGTGTCTTTTGAAGTTGCTCCTTGATAGCACTAGTGGGTTGAGACTTTCCCACTCAAGTGCTAAATCAAGTTGTAACAAGTTGTACAACTGAGATTTATTAATAGCCATTTTAGGACTAACTATGCAATTTTTAAAATTCTTAACTTCAAACATAATACATAACCATGCTTTCACTCCCACACATAATATGAATGTCCTGATGGCTGAAGTGGGTCAAATAACATCAATAAACAATGAACCCCAACGGTTAGCTAAAATGGTTGAACCATCCACCTAAGGCATATTGCCAATGGGGAGGCCTTAAGTCATAGGTTCAAATACATTCAAGTACCTCAAGGTTACCAGATGCTATTGTGGCTGATAGTTGAGCTGCCCTCCATCCAAATATTCTGAGAAAGGGGGGAAAGTATCCCGTGAGGTTTTCCTTGGAAAAAGAAAAACAATAAGGAAATTGAAATGGTACATAATCTTAGGATAGACGATCTTGTCAACCATTATCCGCCTTAATTGCCACCATGCATCACATGATCTAGATATATCCTGTATTTTGTTCATTGTTAGTGTTATTAGTCTTACTTGCCAAGGAGATGCGAGCCTCATAATGGCCAATATCCCCACAATTGTGTACTTTCTTTCACTGGTTGGGAAGAACAATGGTGTCCAACAATGCTTGCAAGTTTGTATAAGGTGTTCCACGAGATAATATTCTTGCACTCTTGTTAATTGCTTTGAACCTCCTATTAAGATTTCTAATGTGGAGTATGGATATGCCTATCGGGGATATAGTTTGCATGCCCTAGTTGGATACTTTATTGCTCATATACCATTGGAGAACATGATCCAATTATGGATTCAGAAGGCTTGAGAATCGTATGGCTAGCATGTTGCCAATATTAGATACGTAACCAAGGGTTTCTTCATATTACGCTCAAAGATCCTAATGGTTGCATTGCGATCATGCAATGTGGCCTTAGTTTGGTGGGAACACCTTGTTGGCCTTCACTTGTTTGAGCAAAAACATTTGGTTGAGGTGTATACCCATCTTCACTACCCTGATTAGATTAATTTGATGGCCTCCCTTTTAATTGCTTTGAAGCTCCTATTAAGACTCTAATGTGGAGTATGAAGATGCATGTTGGGAATGTAGTGTGCATGCTTGTTCGTATCCCATTAGAGAACATGACAAAGCTTGAGGCCTAGGTAATGTATGGTTAGCATGTTGCCAATATTAGCTACTTGACCAAGTGTTTCTTCATATTGCTCATAGAGATCCTATTAGTTGCATTAATATCATGCAGCATGGTCCTTGGTTCTGTGGGAACACCGTGTTGGCCTTCACTCGTTGTAGTGAAAAAAATTTATGTATGCTCATTGCCCTATCTAGATTAAATTTGTGTTTCTCCCTCCTCACTTTTGACATGTAATGTAAACCAAACCCCAAGGAAAGTCATTTGTCGTGAGCATAGAAGAAGTTTTCAGTTCCATCCCAATAAGTGAATTTGTGAGCAAGTAAACCTACAATGCAACCTTGAGGAATCAAATGCCATCAAAGTGAGATATATTAATATGTTGGACATGTTCTAGATGTCAAAGCTCAGCTTACAGAATCAAGAATTGTCCTTTGATGGTCAAGCATCCTACAATTATTTTTTTCCCTTAAGCCCCCAAGCCAATCCAACTCTGCAATCTCCCATTGCTAACCAAGGTGGCTGGACTATATGACAAGGGAAGTAACATATGTAACCAACCTAAGTAAACCCCAAAGTCTATATCGTCCATTTTAAGCACTAAAAGCCCTTCCCAAGCAATAGTTATTATTCCCAAAATCTCTCAAGGTACTCCTCAAAATTCTTGGCCTTTAGGAAGAACTCCTAACGTGTGAGAACATCACCGCCTATATGAAAAGCAAGTAGACAAACACATGAAGTTGACAACGCTCTATGGAAACTTGAAACAATGGCACAGTTTTCCATCCTATCCTTGCCGAAATCATGAATTCTTTTAAGGTTTTAGACTAGAAGCATGGAATGGAGACTGGTGATGTAGTCTAAGACTAAAAAGGCATTTCTCCCTCCCATGGAGAATGAAAGTCTTCACATGGAATGTGAGGGACCTCTCTAACCTAGCCATAGAGGCACATTCCAAAGAATATTAACGGTTTAAATACTTGGAAGTTTTATGTCTAAAAGGGTTTAAGTTTTTGATGTTTTTAATCGGAACGACCTTCAACCTTACATGGCCTTTGTTTGCCTATATGTTCCACCACAAAGATGACAACGGGGGCGTAGCCCATTACTAAGCCATGGCATGGCTTCGGAAGTTAACCCAACTCAAACTCCCATCAATCATTTTAAGTCTTGATGGCCAGGGTATGCCTAACATTTACAACTCCAATGACACTCTAAAATGGACCTTCCAGTGATACTCTTGAATTGGCAACCTTCTTGTGTTAAATGGTTGAGGAATTGAACTAGCTCACTTGTTGTGATTTCAATATGCTTTCCCATCGCTACGTTCTCAAGCAAAGAGAAGCTCAATACTCATTACATTTCAAGGGGCATGACGCCTCTAAACTTTGGCTTTACTTGGTCCAATTTTAGGGGTGAGAAAGATAAAGCCCTTAAGCCACTAGATAGATCCAGCCCTTAAGCCACTAGATAGATCCATGCTCACAAGCAAAAGATCTTCATGATCAATGATCTAGGATCCAACCCTATTTAAATCATCACCAAGGCCATTATATCCTAGATTCCTTCCATTAGCCCATTTTCTTTGATATCATTTGGGGGATACAAAGGAGCTTTCTTTTCTTACAGACTTTGGAAATCATTGAATTTACAATGAGCAATTAGGCTACAAGCAACAAAAGACTTTATCAATATTCTTATGATGAGAATCTTCAGAGCCAAGACCCTAAAGCCAAAGACATCTCTTAAAATTAATCAAGGCCAAAAAACCAAAGGGGGCTTCGATTTGAGCAAATTTGAATGGGATGAGAACAAGGGATAAGCCCAGCAAATCCTTTTAAAGAAATGAGATTGAACTTTCGCAAGAAATTTTCTAAGTCTAGATTAAATTTGTGTTTCTCCCTCATCAATTTTGACATGTAATGTAAACCAAACCCCGAGGAAAGTCATTTGCCGTGAGCATCGAAGAAGTTTTCAATTGCATTCCAATAAGTGAATTTGTGGGCAAGTAAACCTACAATGCAACCTTGAGGAATCAAATGCCATCAAAGTGAGACATATTAATATGTTGGACATGTTCTAGATGTCAAAGCTCAGCTTATAGAATCAAGAATTGTCCTTTGATGGTCAAGCATCCTACAATTATTATTTTTCCCTTAAGCCCCCAAGCCAATCCAACTCCTCAATCTCCCATTGCTAACCAAGGTGGTTGGACTATGTGACAAGGGAAGTAGCATATGTAACTAACCTATGTAAACCCCAAAGTCTATATCGTCCATTTTAAGCACTAAAATCCCTTCCCAAGCAATAGTTATTATTCCCAAAATCTCTCAAGGTACTCCTCAATTCTTGGCCTTTAGGAAGAACTCCTAGCATGTGAGGACATCACCACCTATATGAAAAGCAAGTAGACAAACACATGAAGTTGACAACCCTCTGTGGAAACCTAAAACAATGGCACAGTTTTCCATCCTATCCTTGCTGAAATCATGAATTCTTTTAAGGTTTTAGACTAGAAGGATGGAATGGAGATTGGTGATGTAGTCTAAGACTAAAAAGGCATTTCTCCCTCCCATGAAAAATGAAAGTCTTCACATGGAATGCAAGGGACCTCTCTAACCTAGCCATAGAGGCACATTCCAAAGAATATCAACAGTTTAAATACTTGGAAGTTTTATGTCTAAAAGAGTTTAAGATTTTGATGTTTTTACTCAGAACAACCTTAAACCTTACATGGCCTTTGTTTGCCTATATGTTCCACCACAAAGATGACAAGGGGGGCGTAACCTATTACTAAGCCATGGCATGGCTTCGGAAGTTGACCCAACTCAAACTCCCATCAATCATTTTAAGTCTTGATGGCCAAGGTATGCCTAACATTTACAACTCAAATGACACTCTAGAATGGACCATCCAGTGATACTCTTGAATTGGCAACCTTCTTGTGTTAAATGGTTGAGGAATTGAACTAGCTCACTTGTTGTTATTTCAATATGCTTTCCCATCACTACGTTCTCAAACAAAGAGAAGCTCAATACTCATTACATTTCAAGGGGCATGACGCCTCTAAACTTTGGCTTTACTTGGTCCAATTTTAGGGGTGAGAAAGATAAAGTCCTTAAGCCACTAGATAGATCCATGCTCACAAGCAAAAGATCTTCATGATCAATGATCAAGGATCCAACCCTATTTAAATCATCACCAAGGCCATTATATTTTAGATTCCTACCATTAGCCCATTTTCTTTGATATCATTTGGGGGATACAAAGGAGCTTTCTTTTCTTACAGACTTTGGAAATCATTGAAATTAGGAAACAATGAGCAATTAGGCTACAAGCAACAAAAGACTTTATCAATATTCTTATGATGAGAATCTTCAGAGCCAAGCCCCTAAAGCCAAAACAATCTCTTAAAATTAATCAAGGCCAAAAAACCCAAGGGGGCTTCGATTTGAGCAAATTTGAATGGGATGAGAACAAGGGATATGCCCCCCAAATCCTTTTATAAAAATGAGATTGAGCTTTCACAAGAAATTTTCGAAGTCTAGATTAAATTTGTGTTTCTCCCTCCTCAATTTTGACATGTAATGTAAACCAAACCCCAAGGAAAGTCATTTGTCGTGAGCATAGAAGAAGTTTTCAATTGCATCCCAATAAGTAAATTTGTGAGCAAGTAAACCTACAATGCAACCTTGAGGAATCAAATGCCATCAAAGTGAGATATATTAATATGTTGGACATGTCCTAGATGTCAAAGCTCAGCTTACAGAATCAAGAATTGTCCTTTGATGGTCAAGCATCCTACAATTATTTTTTTCCCTTAAGCCCCCAAGCCAATCCAACTCCTCAATTTCCCATTGCTAACCAAGGTGGTTGGACTATGTGACAAGGGAAGTAGCATATGTAACCAACCTAAGTAAACCCCAAAGTCTATATCGTCCATTTTAAGCACTAAATCCCTTCCCAAGCAATAGTTATTATTCCCAAAATCTCTCAAGGTACTCCTCAAAATTCTTGGCCTTTAGGAAGAACTCCTAACATGTGAGGACATGACAGCCTATATGAAAAGCAAGTAGACAAACACATGAAGTTGACAGCCCTCTGTGGAAACCTAAAAAAATGGCACAGTTTTCCATCCTATCCCTGCTGAAATCATGAATTCTTTTAAGGTTTTAGACTACAAGCAATTAAACAATGAGCAATTAGGCTACAAGCAACAAAAGACTTTATCAATATTCTTATGATGAGAATCGTCAGAGCCAAGCCCCTAAAGCCAGAGACATCTCTTAAAATTAATCAAGGCCAAACAACCCAAGGGGGCTTCGATGAGAACAAGGGATAAGCCCACCAAATCCTTTTATAGAAATGAGAATGAACTTTCGCAAGAAATTTTCGAAGTCTAGAATAATCAATACTATAATTTAAATTGCTATGATATGCCAAGGTTTCACCAAAAGTACTTTTGCTTTCATTTCCTTGAGTTGTTTGTGTACAACACCCTTGTCACTTGTACTTCTTTGTACTTCTTTGAAAAATCCAAAAATTATTATTTTTTGTCATTGTACTTCTTTCACTTGTTCAATTCTGAAGTAGTTACCACTGTAATAAATTTCTGAAGTCATATTGCTGAAAAATCCATAAAGGTGAAAAAAATCCGTAAATAATTGTTTTAGCAGCTCAAAAAGCTCTAACTTGGGATGACATCAGCCCTGGGGACGGTAATGTCACTCTCTACAGGCTCCTGCAACCTTGTTGCAAATCTAGTATAAGTGTTTTGCAGGTCCAATTTTGAGGGAAGATCAAATGCTAACTGTTGGGAAGGGTTTCTACTTCATCATTAAGAATTGGTAGTTGACCCTTGGGGGCTTTGTGCCAAGTCAAGCCATACATCCATTTTTGCAGGTTGTTACAGATCTAAAGGTGAAATCAGCCCCAAATCTCCTCAATTATTGATCAAATCAAGTGCGCCCTAGGGGGGATTGAGTCTCCTTTGATTGGTGATCGTCAGGAAGTACGTTTTGTGACATTTTCACGAGTTAATTCCAAGATTTTACACAAGTTAAGGTGTTGGTTTTTACTACAGCAAATTGATTCATCTTGCTAAGTAAACAGTACTGTGTTTTATTGCTCCTAAATCTTCCTAGTCATTAAGTATTCATTGAATATATTTTTGACTCCATTAAGGCACTGATCTGCTAACCCTAGTAGGAAGGTCTTGTTGGAGATAACGTTGCTCTTGTTGAATACTTTACAGGCTATTTCTATCCATATTTGTGAAGCCTACTGTGGCCATAGGAGCAAGAATAAAGAGAGAGGAGAGTGCATTGAGGTGACAATGGGTGCATCTCCTGGAATTGTTGCCAATCTTAAGGGTGTTAATTTGTACGATGACAAGTGGCATCCATACATCCTCAAAACTATCGAGACATGTCTCCCAGATGTCCTCATTTTTGGAGGAAATGATCTAGGGGATATGGGGGAACTCCCCCACGGCCTCGAGGCCATCCCCTTGCAAATATGAACTTCCCTTGTTCATCTTTTTTTCTTTTTGTGACAATTTTGTTTAGATTCTAGAACACCAATCCAGCTTTATAACCAGCTTACTAACAAGCCCTTACTGAGAGGTGGGAAAAACGAATAAACGTGAAATAGAGCAATCCTTGGCTTTGTAAGTTCTTGATTCAGTTGGCTGGATGCAAAAACTAATCAATCATTGCCAAGGAACCATTGCACCAGACAGCTTTAATGGTGACCATGTCTTTGAAGGTTATAATCATTGGACAATATCTAGGTCCTTAATTTCAGGCCATAATTATTTGGTGACCATGTCTTTGAAGGTTATAATCATTGGACAATATCCAGGTCCTGAATTTCAGGCCATAAATATTTACTCTCGGCTGATTGTAGGTATTAGATAACAATATGCATTACATTTGCATATAGGTGGCCTGTTGAAATTACTGAATGCCATTTCTTATTAGAAGTTGTCTGCACAATTGTCCCCGTAGAAGGTAAGTTGGCATGCATGCCAAAAGAAGTAAATACAAGAAAGAGATCCATATGACATTTATTTTGCCACTATATACACATTTTTAAAACTGTCATTTCGTAGCTTCAATCCTTCTAGTATTTAATTTCAATTTGAGTGATGCTACTATGGAAGTCCATGCTTGTGAGTCAATTGTAGTATGCCCAAAACTTGATTATGTTTGGAATGGCACACTTGGTCCAAAATTTTGAGAGAAATCCTAGTGAGAGAAGAAAAAACAGGAAAATGTTAAGTTTAAAATACAAATGAAGTGCACCTCCTAATATTGAGCTGCAGGAATCTGCTGCAGTTTAAAATAATAGTGAAGTGCAGGAAATCTGCTGTAGTTGCTTTCAGGGAAGAAGACTGAAACTTCTCAAAATAATAAGAGAATTCAAGATCGCTTGAAACCAATCAACTCTACAAGCTTCATGAAAATCTAGAGGAAAAATCAGATAAAGAATTTAAGGCTATGTAAAAAGCACACACAAAGAATTGAAACAAAAAAGTGGACAGCAATGGTTTTCAGGATACAAAGAAAAATAGCCATCTGATCTGATGAAAGAAACCCTGTCCCCTCCATTCAGTATGACCTTCACATTTGCAGTTTTGCTTGGAAATCCATGACTTTTCACTCCAAGTCCTGCCAAAGGTAATGCCAAATATCATCAGAATCAATGCCAAGCATCATCAGAACCTGATGCTAAAAAGAAGACTCTATCATAACTAAAAGCGAAAGCGGAAGTAATACATCTTTTAACACTAACCTTGAAATAAAACACTACCACAATTGTGAGGATGTAAGCATAAAAGATATAAACTGTTGAATAGATATCAGTTTTTGAATTAATTACCTTCAATTTTCACTCTGCCGGCAATTGTGTAACCATCTGCAAGCCTGCCACATTTAACCAGGATAATACTTAGCTTTATTCTAACCACAGAACCAAAAGCTAAATGATCAATTCATCATTGAACATAAGACATCATCAACTTAGCATTTGGGTGAATTTCATAAGTCCAACCAATATTGTCAGTTGCCAGGCCCAACAATGACCACAGGGATGGAACCATGAGGAACCAGAAGTCAAAACCCATCAAATGAATCCCTAGACAGCTTTTCAGGACTCCAAATAACAGCCTGTTGCTTCCTTCTTTTCCCAAATAATCGACAGTATCCCAAAACATTGTTTCTAGAAATTCTACATATATGTTATACATCAAAATGAGGGGGTAACATTGTATAATATCAGAATTTGCTATAAGGGTGTTGATGCAAACCGAGAGGAACCAGAAGTCAAAACCCATCAAATGAATCCCTATACAGCTTTTCAGGACTCCAAATAACAGCCTGTTGCTTCCTTCTTTTCCCAAATAATCGACAGTATATACATCCCAAAACATTGTTTCTAGAAATTCTACATATATGTTATACATCAAAATGAGGGGGTAAACATTGTATAATATCAGAATTTGCTATAAGGGTGTTGATGTATCTATGCACAGAATTTTCAACTAGCCATGTCACCATCATTGCCTGTCCAGACTCCAGCCTTCCAAGCTGGCCAGCCAACNTCAGAATTTGCTATAAGGGTGTTGATGTATCTATGCACAGAATTTTCAACTAGCCATGTCACCATCATTGCCTGTCCAGACTCCAGCCTTCCAAGCTGGCCAGCCACCCCTGCCATAAGGCCTCTAGGTGCCATTTATAGCTACTCCACCCAATGTTGGATCATTTGATCAGTTAGCTGCTAGAGATGTTTGAAAAGACCCTATGACTGGTGATAGCGAGCAAAATAGTACCATCCAAGGCTCCCAGGTAATTCACCCCAAAAGTATGCCATGAGATAATAACAAAATCCCTAAGGAAAGTCCCATTGGTATTGCTATCACTGGATACGATCATGCTTGCAATTATTATAGAGAATTTCTGTTGCTTAAGTACTTTGTTGGTTCCATGATGCGAAAGGCCGTTATTAGGGCTTGTGTTAGGAAGTTTTGGGAACCTCGTGGTTGGCATTGTATTAGCACCCGTAGCCTAACCAAGGGATTTTTCCTTTTCAGTTTTTCTTAAGAAAGAGCATGTTTGAACCATCATTGCTCATGGACCTGCCTTAAGTATGCAAAAAATACCCTTGTGTTTACCCCCTAGGTGGAAGGTTTCTCTGCTCACACTAGTGCCCAATTATCCTGTCTTGTGTGGGTCAAGTTGCCTGGACAGCCTATGTGATCCTGGCCTTTCCTAGAGCATATCTCGGTGCCTATTGGAGGCTTTATTTATCACGAGCACTCATGAACTTTCAACCCTAAACCCTAGAAGTGCCTGGAGGGTTTCCCATGGATGTGGATTTCATCGAATTTTAAAATTAAAATAAAATAGAGTGTTGGGGAAAGCAACTCTCTCGAACCCTAGACCTATATATTTTTCATTCTCCTAAGGGCCAAGAAAATGAGGATCCACCAAACTATATCCACTTTCAGATTTGAATCTATTTCAACTGAAGAACCAAAGTTGTATAGACTATATTAAAAGGATTTGGAGCGTCCTTCCCAAACCAAGGGGTGACGAGGGTTGGATCACTTAGTGGGAGGATCATATCGAATGTACTGTTGCATTTCCAGGAGAATATGGATTATAAATCATCCTTGTTTGTTGAAAACATCATAGGGTTGTCAAAAATGAATGGAGTATCTGTCAATCCTTGCAATCCAAATGAGGAAAAAATAGACCCAAGGTACCAAGCTTTATCACCTGTTAAAGTTTACTAGATACATTGGCCAAGAGGTACTAAGTTGGGAAGCCAACTATCGTAGATCAAGATAAGTGATATGCCCATGAAAGATTTCTTTAAAACCCTTGCTACCAAGGAGGTTGTGAAGAAAATTATTGTGCTCAAGAAACCTCTTGTTGAATCACCAACCAAGAAAATATTGAAAAATATTTATCAGTCACCATAAGATGGTTTTTCAATTGCAAGGGCTCATGAAGGAGCAATAAGTGTGACCATGCAAACTTGTCTCAACGTGGCCTTGTAACACCATTCAAAGGAGCAAACGAATATGTGTGAGCATGCATTAACTCTAGATGAATTAACAATTGCCTTTATGAAGATAACTGAGGATTATTCACCAAAAATGGACGATTTTCTGTGCGAATTTATATATCCACATGAGACTTTATTGGAGCATAATTCATGTTGGTGTAGAAGGAAGCGATAAGAAAATAATCCTTGGGGTGCAACCATTAACAAGGCCTAATCACTGATCAAACTCATTTTGACACATGGCGACCTGGAGATTATTACAAAGTGGAGGTCAGTAACTCTTTTGAATGTCTCATACAAGATCTTGGCTAAAACGCAAACCCTCCATATCAAGAATATTCTTCCTAAGATCATTTGACTTGAGTAGACAAGTTTCATCAAAGTTCACTTTATCCTAGATAATGTGATCATTATCTCAGAAGGAATGGAGTGGGCTTAGAACACCTTGGTTTGATGCCCATTTTGTCAAAACAGATTTTGAAAAAGCTTATGATCAAGTAGAATGCCCCTTTTATTATGGCATTGCTCAGAGCTCTAGGCTTTGAGAATTTCTTCCTTGGGACTATTGAAACTTGAGACACTAGTTATAGAAGCCTCCCCTGTCTTTTCATTAATCACATTGTAAATGGAAAAGGTGTGCCTATTTACATTCCATCTAGAAAGGATGTCATCTGGCAACCACCCTCTATGCAATGGTTATTCAAGCCTTAGGTTATCTCATTTACTATAGGGTTTCCCAAGTTCTAATTAAAAGGCATCTCTCTCCCTAAACAGAGCATTGGACCATAGGTTGATGGGCATTTTGTTGATGACTCATTTCCCACCATCCTTGAGGATCAAAACTATTTGGAAAACACTATGCATTGCCTCCAAATCTTTTATAATGCATCTGGGTTTAGAATTTAGTTATCCCTTGATGCATGTTTATTATCCCTTTCGTTTTTTGAGCATTTCCAAAAAAAACATTAGGAGGTAATGATTTACATGGAATAGAAAAAAAAATTACTTTGGTTAATGAAGCCCATGGCTTTAGTAGCTAAGTTTCAAATCTGCATTAAGGTGCTCACAAGTCACAACTACTCATGTAAGACTCTTCATGTTCACTACCTTGTTCAAGCGTATATTAGAGACAGAGGTCTTGGGTTCAAGGCCATGTTCACTGCACCTCACTGCCTTGTTTTCCCTCTCCATGAGCACATGAGAGAGGACGCCCTTCATTACCCAGTAGGTCCTAACCATAGTCGACCCTAGATCCTGTACCCACTCTGTTACTTCCTCTATGATATCTTCCACATTGAGGGCATTTACCTGCTCCCACGAGTCCTTTTACACCTATTCGATTTCCCCTCCAATGGTGAGAAGGATTTTGTCCCTAAAGAACTTCACTGCCTAAAAAGCTTTCTTTTGTTCTCTAATCACCCCCACCATTTTACCCTTCCATTCCTTCTTCATAGCCTCTTTAGATCTCCTTCCCCTTGGGGCCATGAGTCTCAGCCAATGGGAAGACCGACCCTCCACACTCTAGGTTTTCCTATTTAGCATGCACAAAAGCTCAACAAGGATGATACTACAGAGAGGCTTGTAGTTAAACTCGAACTCTCCTCCCTTTTTTATAGCATTCCATGCATTCTGGATTTTGATTGCACTCATCATTATGATGCCTTGCTCATCAATACGTAGGACAATCCCTGCAAATCTCACATCTCCTCGCATGAGATTAGCGTACCTCATCCTCAGTTCGAGGACATTGCCATAACCGCTCCTCATCATTGCCTGTGTGGGGATTTAATTGTTCACTTCGTTGGGTATTAAATCGGTTCATACAACCACCATCTACAGGAGGAATGCAGTGATTATCACGGGTGTCCATTGTATCGGTCGTGTGGGCCCTCACCTGGGTGTCATTCAAATGACTCATGTCAACCCATTCCTCCTCCGCGTGCCTGGTGTCTTGCGCTACCAGTTGAGCACATTGGTTAACCCACTCTTAAACGCCCAAACTTGACAGCTACCCCTCCACGCTTCTACTTTTTTGCTCTTCCCCCACATTTGCCATGTGATCTGCCACTTTGTTTCCCTCACAATTAATGTGGACAAACATCCATGCATGGGGTTTATTTAAGCAAGCATCCAATTTTTCCATCTTGTAAAGCAACCTCCAGCTGTCCGCCACCTTGGAAACCCGTTGGCCATGTTGTGATTTCTTTGCCATCTGGATGATCACTTTGGAGTCCCCTTCAACTACGATTAGCTCCCATCCGTTGTGAACCACTAAGCGTAGCCCAAAAAAAAGGCCCTCGAACTCCGCAGCATTGTTGGTCTCGCTGTTGGTGTATCCGTGATAAACTTGTAAAATGCGGCCATATGTATTCCTGACCACCCCACCAAAGCCAACAAACCCGGGTTGCCTTTGGAGGCCCCATCAAAATTCAACTTAAAGTGCCCTACAGGGAGGGAAGACGAGACATCAAGGCTATCCTGATGACCCTTTTTGAATTTACGACGAATCCAACCTTGGCCCTCTTCATTTAATCCCCAATCTGCAATAATTCTTTTTTCCAAGTTTCCCGTCTCCCAATCCTTTTCGTCCCACTTCATGATCTTAATGGTTTCCTGAACGTGGACCTCAATCTTACTCCATACTTGTTGGGTATTTAGCTTTGTGTCCCGAAAAATCCGACTGTTTCATTCCTTCCAAACTTCCCACATCAAAAAACCTGGGAACAGAAGCCAAATGTTGACAATGATTGGGTTCTGGAAGGCTTTTATATACCATTCTCTGAGGGTTTGGTCTAGCTACGACCGCACAGGATTAGATCTTCGAAAGATTTTGACTCCTCTATCCCATAATGCAGACGTAAAGTGGCAAGAGTAAAGGAAATGGTTCATAGTTTCCTCCTCACAGTTACACATGGGACATCGTGAGGGGTTGTACACACCCCGTCTTCTTAGATTCTCTCCTATTAAGATACGTCAGTATATGACTAACCACAAGAAAGTAGCCACCTTCAACCACAAGTTTGACTTCCATACCTTCTCCCCTATTTCTTCTACTTGAGCCCCTCCACGATTTGTCCAAAGCTCATAGGCTTCTTTGGTGTTGAAGATGCCTTTGGTCGAGTAGCCTCACCTAAGCATATCTAATCCCCCTTTAATTCTTATGCATTTGTTCCATAGGGCATCCTAAATCCCAGAAATCTCCTCGGTCGAGAATCTCTGGTTCCACCAGTCAGGAGACTTCCATTTATGGTAGTCTCCTTCAGCTGGATCCTCTTTCCAAAACTGATTAACCTTCGTTAGCCCCAGCTCCAACGACTTGTCCTGGCTTGCTCTAGTGTTAAGTTGAGAGGAGAGTTTGGGCATCTGTTGCCACGAGCCATCCCAAAAGTCTGCAACCTCTCCATCTCTAATTTCCCAAAAACTATGATCTTGTATGATGCCTCTACTCTCACAGGATGTCTGCCATATGGCGATCCTTGTTTTTCTTCATTAAACCTTATGAGATCCCTTTTTGGCCTTTCTCAGGCATATTTTATGTGCCATAATTTTGCCCCAAGGTTGCTCTTTGTGAGCGACCCTACTCCACCATATTTTGTCCCCTAGGACCTCACTATTTTTCTCTGTATCTCTAAGACCCAGACCACCTTGGACTTTCGATTTGCAAACTTTATCCTAGCTGACTAAAACCCACCTATGTTTATCAAGGTTACCACCCCACAAGAATTGGAGTTGGATATTTCTTATCTCCTTGAGGACATACTTGGGAGCCACCATGGTAGAGAACAAATAGATAGGCTTCACCTAGAGCACCAATTTGACAAGAGTCACTCTGCTAGCAAGGTTGGGTGGCCTATAAGCCCACCCAACCTTGCTAGCAGGAAGGGTGGGCTTGAGCCTATTCACCATGACTTTGGTGATGATTTTATAGATTACATTACATAAAGCTATAGGTCTGACCTTACCATGTGAATCTGCTCCATCAACTTTAGGTATGAGGGTCAGGAAAGTTGAATTTAAATCCTGGAGCAGCCCTTTATCTTGTCTCAAATCCTCCACAATTTGCCATACATCCACCTTGATGAGATCCCAAAAGTGATGGAACAAAATCGTTGTGAAGCCATCCGAACCTAGTGCTTTCCCATCCGCCATCTGATTGGCAGCCTCCCCAACTCTCTCATCTACACTAGATTATTTAGGAGTTTGTTTTATCCAAGAGTAACAAGGGCCAGGAGGTGCCAGTGGATCTTGTCTATGTGCTCCGATCAGGGCCAGGATGTGCCATTTCCTCTCTTGTTTTCACATACAAACCCACCTCCTTTAATCTCGATAGTTTGGTCCTTTGCCTATTTTGGAAACGGATTGATGGAAAAATTTAGTGTTTCATTCTCCCTCCTGCAGCCATTGGTTCCTGGATTTTTGCTTCCAATATATTTCCTCCTGACATTCTCGACCATTGAGTTGTTCTAAAGTTGACTGCTCCTGTTGCTTCAACTCTTCATCATACCAATTATCCATTCCCTTCCTTTGAATGTCCTCCAATTGTTCCAACAGAAGTTTTGTCATAAAAGATATTTCCAAATTCTTCTTTCTTCTAGGTAAGGATCCTAGCTTTCAGGGCCTTTAATTTCTATTGGAATTGGTACATATGTGTTCCCCTCAGGGTGTCCAACTCTTCCCACCACTGCCGCACTAATTATTTGAAGTCCTTATGCTAAAGCAAAGCCATAATTGCTCAAATCATAAAGGTGTCCTGATTGGAAAGAGTTGGACACCTGTTGATTTTTCTGAGTAGCATCGAGAGACCTGGTCCAGGACCACCGTGTGGACTCAACCCAGTGTTGAGTGACCATTCTGTTGAATGGTAGATATCTGGTCCTTGACCATGATATGGACCCAACTTTGCCCCGGGTAGACTCAACCCAATGTTGAGTGACCATTCTGTTGAATGGTAGACATCTCGTCCGGGACCACAATGTGGACCAATCTAGTACTGGTAAACTAAGCTTAGTTCTGAGTAGCCATTCTCTTGGAGAATGGAAGCGCTTGGTCTGTTACCAAGTATTTGACCTAGGGTCAATTTAAGTAGCCTATGGCTGAGGCACCTGGTTTGTTCAACAGGAAGGCACTATAAGCCCTATACTTTATCTAGGCATGTGTGACACTTTGACCCTTG
>LPNX010906694.1:391728-422129 GCA_001517045.1 Pseudotsuga menziesii | reverse complement strand
GGTTAAGATACCCTAGTACCTGATCTTGGTGTCACACAAAGTGTGAGATAAAAGCATTAGTAACTCTCTTGGTTTATGATGATGTACTTTGAATGGAATTAAAAAACCACAAGGGCACTTGGAAAAAGGCTAAAAGCAAAAGCAAAAATACATAAGGACTTTTGGACCACAGGGAAAAGTCAAAAATACATAAAGACTTTTGGTACAAGTCAAAAATACATAAAGGACCTTTTTGAAGGCTAAAGGTAAAAATGAAAATAGAAAAGAATAAAATAATATTATTTTGTTCTTTCTAATTTTGGTCCACTTACAAGTGACTCAAGGATATAAAAGAAGATCAAGCCAATTCATTATTACACACACATTGCTCTCATAGGTAGAGCTGCTATTCTGAAGATCTCACAGGTTGAAGAAGAGAAGTTCATGATTGTGCCCTAGCATGGATGAGTCTAGCTAGGGCAACGTCATCCTCCATTAAAGACTAACCCTAAGCTAGGGTTTCTTACTTTTTCTGTCTTAAGGGTTTCCTCAAACCCTCATATTCAGCCACCTTCAGATCTAGGCAGCCACCATCATCTACTACCTCCACGGGCAGCCTCACCTTTCTTCACGGGCTGCCCGATTTTTCTTTTGTGGGCAGCATTGAGGGTTTAACCCTCTTTCTCTTCACCGAGGGCAGGCCACTAGAGGGCACTTCCCTCTTGGCACCCTCGAGCAACCAGCTATAGGCTACCCGTGAGGGTTTGGCCCACGACCAACCCTCGGGCAACGAAAGTGCAAGCCTGTGAGGGTTGTCGTAATCAGCAGACCCTTCGGGCAGCTGTGGGTAGACCCGTGAGGGTTCTATAGCAGCCCATAGGGTTGTTGGGCCTGTGTAAGGCCTTTGGGCGATGATTGTTAGCCCTCGGGCAGTAGTGGAGTTGCCACACGGGGCAGCCAAACATCCAACCGAAACAAATCCGGTCAACAAGGCAGTCGAGCAGAAGGAACAAACAGTCGGGCAAGGGCAGAAGCAGTCTGGGCAGCAGGTAAGGTAGTTCGAGCAATAAGGTACACATTCCTGGTAGCACAAAAGTTTAGTCGGGCAGACAGTCAGGAAAAATACTTCTGTCCATTGTGCTAATGTGATGAATGTTGTTTACTGCAATTATCATTTGTTTCTGTTATTCTGCAATTTTAAAAAGTATCATGCTAATGCTAAAATTCAACATGGTATCAGAGCTTAGCATGTGAAAACACACTAAAGGGACACTGTTGTTGTTTTCCTAGACCTTGGGATAAGATTTGTAGACTTAACATTTGACTAAGTTGCAGAGATGGTTGTAAATGCTTTCAGACAGGAAGAGATGCTCTATGGTTCAGCCAACTACAACTCCTGGAAGGCCAGGTTAATAGCCACTCTAGAAGAGAATGACTTGGATGACATTGTTTTTAATGACATTGAAGAGCCAACATCTAATGCTGGCAAGCTTGCTTACAAGAGGAAGCAAGGTAAGGCTAGAAGGATCATCTATGATTCTGTCAAAGACACAGTGATGCCCAACATCATAGCTTTGAAGACTGCTAAAGAATGCTTTGATGCTTTAGCCAACCTACATGAAAAGAAGGCTCCAAGTCAGAAGAGAGTCTTGAAGAAGAGGCTACGAACTTTGAAGCTGAACAAAGATGAAAGTGTTGGTTCCTTCTTCACAAAGATTGCACAAGTAAGAGATCAACTCATTGCTATTGGTATTACTGTTGATGATGATGACCTTGTGCAAACTGTCGTTGATGGTCTCCCAAGCTCTTGGGAAACCTTCATGGCATCTGTCAACGGACGTGAGAATCAGCCAACCTTTGAAAGGCTTTGGCATGATTGCATAGAAGAAGAGGGAAGGACCTCGAGCAAAGTAATCAAGGAAGACAACCTTGCACATGCAGCAAAGTCAAAGAAGTTAAAGAAGTCTTTTTCTCGGCAAAAGAAGGGAAAGAAACCTCAACGTAAGTTCCCTAACATGTCAAAAGTGGAATGTTATAATTGCCACAAGTTTGGACATTTTGCTAAAGACTGCAGGCAAGCCAAGAAGAAGCCTAACATAAGGTTTCAAGCATCTGTTGCAAAAGCTAAGGAAGAGGAAGAAGCGGAATCAAAGAAGAAGAAGAAGAAAGCCAAGGCTAACAAAGAAGAACCTAGAAGTGAGTACTACTTGGTTTCAGCACTCTCTAGTTCCACCAACATTGATACTGCTTGGTTGGTGGATAGTGGTGCCTCGAGGCACATGACAAGTGACCGTAGAGCTCTCACCAATTACAGGAAGAAGTTCACCACTCAGGTAGAACTTGGAGATGACTCTACTTACAAGATTGAAGGAGTTGGCTCAACCTCACTTCAATTTGACTCAGGTACGGTTCTTCATATTGATGATATCTTATATGTTCCTAGTTTAACAAAGAATCTTCTATATGTTGTTGGCTTAGAAGACAAAGGCTACAAAGTCCTCTTCATGGACAAGAAAGTCTTTCTTTGGGCAAAGAATGAAGATATAAGCTCAGCAGTACAGATTGGGGCTCGAGAGGAAGGCCTTTACAAGGTTTCCGAACATTCCACGCACGCTTTGGTACATCACACAATTGATTCATGTGAACTTTGGCATAGAAGGTTTGGACACCTTCAACACCTTCACTACACAGCTCTCCCAGGATTGCAGAAGATGGTTACAGGTATGCCAAAAGTATCTCCAAAACATGAAGGAATGTACAAAGGATGTGCTCTAGGTAAGAACACTAAGAAATCCTTTCCCATAAGCAAGAATAGATCTAAAGGCATTTTGGATTTGATTCATTCTGACATTTGTGGGCCTATGTCTTCACCCTCCTTGAGTGGGTGTTTATATTATGTCTTGTTTATTGATGATCACTCTTGGAAGTCATGGATTTACTTCCTCAAGGCCAAGAGTGAAACCTTTGACAGGTTCAAAGAGTTTAAGACACTGATTGAAAATCAAACTGGCAAACACATCCATATCTTGAGATCAGATAACGGAGGTGAGTATGAATCTAATGAGTTTGATGATTTTTGTTGAGAAGCAAGAATCAAGAAAGACCTGACAGTACCTTACAACCCTCAGCGGAATGGGGTTGCAGAAAGGAAGAATAGAACGATCTGTGAAGCTGCTGAAGCTATGATCATTGACCTAGATCTTCCTCTATTTGTGTGGGCTGAAGCTACAGGTACCGCTGTGTATATTCAGAACAGAAACCCTCATGCTATCTTGGGGGAGAAGACTCCAAAAGAAGTCTTCACCAAGAAAAAACCTGCAATTGACCACAAGAGGATTTTTGGCACTCCTATGTATGTCCATGTGGCAAAAGAAAAGAGGGCCAAGCTAGAGCCCTCCAATAAGAAAGGTATATTTGTTGGGTACAATGATTGCTTGAAGGCTTATCGAGTATATATATATACCGGGACAAAGACACATTGAGGTCAGCAAAGATGTGATCTTCCATGAGGAAGCTGTGTTTTGTAAAACACTAGAGCTTTCAACGAAAGATGCAATTGCTCCACTTGAGTTTCCAGATTCAGAAATTCAAAGGGAGGAAAAGAAATTTGAGGATCAAATTCCAGATGCACCTGAGAACATTGAAAGTCCACCAAAAGAACTACTTGAAGCTCCTCCTTCCAAAAGGAGCTCTACTTGGTACCAAGAGACGGTGCAAGAAGGCGAGAAGCATAAGGCTCCTCCTAGGACTTTCAAAGAAAGCATAAGACCACAGAAGTACTCCAGTCTATCAAAGTCAGTTTATCAGTGCAGAACCTTCATCATACAAAGAAGCAGCAAGTAAACAGGTATGGGTTGATGCCATGATTGAAGAGTACAAGTCAATCATGAAGAATGATGTTTGGGAAGTTGTTCCCAGACCAACAGGAAAGTCAGTTGTGACTTCCAGATGACTTTAAAAGATCAAGCATGCTGCAAATGGCAGTGTGGAGAAGTATAAAGCCAGATTCGTAGCTCGTGGCTTCACTCAGAAAGAAGACATTGACTATGATGAAACATTTGCTCATGTTGCCAGGTATACTACCATTAGAACCATCATTTCACTTGCTGCAGTATTTGGATGGAAGCTACATCAAATGGACGTAAAGACAACTTTCCTCAATGGTAAGATTCAGGAAGAAGTTTATATTGAACAACCTAAAGGCTTTGTGACTCATGAGAAGAAGACCCATGTATGTAAACTGAAGAAAGCCTTGTATGGACTGAAACAGGCTCCGAGAGTCTGGTATGCGAGGATGGATGGATTTCTCCATAGCTTGGGGTTTTCCAAAAGTATAGTTGATTCTAACTTGTACTTTAAGGTTGTTCATAATCATGTATTGATACTTGTTCTATATGTAGATGACTTGTTTCTTACAGGTGATGAACAGTTGATAGATCAGTGTCAGAGGGAGCTTACCTCTGAATTCGAGATGAAAGATCTCAAATTGATGCATTACTTCCTTGGCTTAGAGGTCTGGCAAAAGCCAGGCGGGATCTTCCTGACACAAGAAAAGTATGCAGTTGATATCTTGCAGAGATTTGGGATGCAGAACTGCAAGTCCATGAGCGTACCCATGACTACCAACTTGACAAAGTTGCGGGACTCATCCACCAGTTCACATAGTGTGGACTCTACTTTGTACAGACAGCTTATTGGATCCCTGATGTATCTCCTGCATATGAGACCAGACATTTGTTACACAGTGAATGCACTGAGTCAATTCATGTCAAATCCCAAGCATGTACACTTGGTAGCCGCCAAACATGTACTCAGATATGTGCGAGGTATTAGCACTTATGGGCTCAAATATACTTCCAGCAGTGGAGTATTGTTATCTGGATTTTTAGATTCAGATTGGGCTGGAAGTGTAGTTGACCGAAAAAGTACCTCTGGTTATTGCTTCAATATGGGATCAGCAATGATCTCTTTGTCCAGCAGGAAGCAGGGTTCCATATCTCAGAGTACAGTTGAGGCAGAGTATATTACTGCAAGTGATGCCTGCAAGGAAGCAGTTTGGCTCAGAAAAATGATATCTAATCTATTCAGGGGAAAGCTTGACTCAACGATCATCCATTGCGATAATCAAAGTTGCATAAAGCTTTTGGAAAACCCAGTGTTTCATGATAGATCGAAACACATTGAAATGAGGTATCATTTCATCAAGAGACCAAGTGCAGAGAGGTGCTCTAAAGTTGCAATACATTCGTACGAATGAATAGATTGCAGATATCTTGACCAAGCATCTGTCAACATCAAAGTTCATGTACTTTTGTGACAAGCGTGGTATGGCAGAGAATGCATCTCTCGTTAAGAGGGAGTGTTGATTTTTCTAAGCAACATCGAGAGCCATTCTCTTAGGAGAATGGGAACACGTAGTCTAGGACCACTGTGTGGACTCAACCCAATGTTGAGTGACCATTATGTTGAATGGTAGATATCTAGTCCTTGACGATGATATGGACCCAACTTTGCCCTGGGTAAACTCAACCCAATGTTGAGTGACCATTCTATTGAATGGTAGACATTTGATCCGGGACCACGATGTGGACCAGTGTAGTACTAGNCCATTCTCTTGGAGAATGGAGGCGCTTGGTCTGTTACCAAGTATTTGACCTAGGGTCAAATTATGCAGCCTATGGCTGAGGCACCTGGTCTGTTACCAGAAAGGCACTATAAGCCCTAGACTTTATCTAGGCATGTGTGACACTTTGACCCTTGATCAATGGGCTTGTGGTCTTCTCCAAGGCTTGGCTACCCTTGGTTAAGATACCCTAGTACCTGATCTTGGTGTCACGCAGGGTGTGAGATAAAAGCATTAGTAACTCTCTTGGTTTATGATGATGTACTTTGAATGGAATTAAAAGACCACAAGGGCACTTGGAAAAATGCTAAAAGCAAAAGTCAAAAATACATAAGGACTTTTGGACCACAGGCAAAAGTCAAAAAAAAGACTTTTGGTACAAGTCAAAAATACATAAAGGACATTTTTGAAGGCTAAAGGTAAAAGTGAGAATTAGAAAAGAATAAAATAATATTATTTTGTTCTTTCTAATTTTGGTCCACTTATAAGTGACTCAAGGATATAAAAGAAGATTAAGCCAATTCATTATTACACACACACTTGCTCTCACAAATACAGCTGCTATTCTGAAGATCTCACAGGTTGAAGAAGAGAAGTTCATGATTGTGCCCTAGCATGGATGAGTCTAGCTAGGGCATCGTCATCCTCCATTGAAGACTAACCCTAAGCTAGGGTTTCTTACTTTTTTGTCTTAAGGGTGTCCTCAAACCCTCATCTTCAGCCACCTTCAGGTCCAAGAAGCCACCATCTGATCTGGGAAGCCACCTTCAGATCCGAGCAAATCTACTACCTCCATGGGCAGCCTCATCTTTCTTCACAGGCTGCCCGATTTTTCTTCTATGGGCAGCGTTGAGGGTTTAACCCTCTTTCTCTTCACCAAGGGCAAACCACGAGAGAGCACTGCCCTCTTGGCACCCTTGCGTAGCCTGCTACAGGCTACCCGTGACGGTTTGACCCATGACCAACCCTCAGGCAATGAAAGGGCAAGCCCGTGAGGGTTGTCGTAATCAACAGACCCTTCAGGTAGCCGTGGGCAGACCCATGAGGGTTCTGCAGCAGCCCATAGAGCTATCGGGCCTGTGTAAGGCCTTTGGGCCAGGGGTGTTAGCCCTCGGGCAATAGTGGAGCTGCCACATGAGTCAGCCAAACAGCCAACCAAAACAAATCCGGTCAACAGCGCAGTCGGGCCGAAGGAACAGACAGTCGAGCAGGGGCAGAAGCAGTCCGAGTAGCAGGTAAGGTAGTTCGGGAAGCAAGGTACACATTCCAAGCAGCACAAAAGTACAGTCAGGCAGACAGTCAGGAAACCGGGTAGGCAAAGGACAGGTCTGAACATTTTTCGGGTAGCCTGTAATTTTTGGGCATGAGAGGGAAAAGCCCTAGTTGGGAATTTTTTATGTAATTTGGAAATTTGATCTTCTATCATTGTGGAAAACCATATTAGGGTTTGTGGAACTTTTTGAAGAATTTTAGTCATCTCATTTACGAGATGAGTTACTAAAGCTTTTTGGGGGTTTTGTCCTTTAAAGGTTTCCCCAGTGAAAAATACTTGTGTCCATTGTGTTGATGTGATAAATGTTGTTTAATGCACTTATCATTTGTTTATGTTAATTTGCAATTTTAAAAAGTATCATGCTAATGCTAAAATTCAACACCCACGAGAGACAAACCGACCAATGGTCAAATCCTGCAGATGGGAGAACAAGAGCAATTAGATCCTCTCCCCCATTGACTAATCCTTCTAACAGTAGGAATCTATCCAACCTGGAGGGCACAAGGTGCTCACCCCCACGTCAATTATTCCAGGTGAACCACCCATTCCCAATTTCAACATCACCGGTCTATTTTCTTCTACAAAATCTTTGAAAGCTTCATTGGTTGCTCCTAGAATTCGTCTACCTCCCTTTTTCCCCCCAAGGAGGTGATGAAATTGCAATCTCCACCAATAATCCATTGTTTATCTCCTATGTCCCTTGCTTCCCCAGCCAGAGTGTCTAAGAAGGCTGCATTTTGGGGAAATATGCTTGGGTTATAAACATTTGTGAGGACTCCTTTTATCGTAGTATTACGATCTGAAAATACGCAAACAAGGAGAAACATGTCGCCCAAAAGTTTGTTAAGCAGACCTCTTCCAGGCGCCATAGGATTGCTAGTCATCTCATTATTCCTCGCATGTCAATTGCCATTGTTTCACTTCCTATCCAAACTTTATCTCTTATTTCCTTCATTGCCTCTGCCCCACATTTTGTTTCTTGCAAAAAGACAATAACTGGCTTCTCCATTCTTAACTTGTTTCTCAGTGTCTTGATTTTGAGAGGGTGACTCACCTCCCGATTGCTCCAAGTTATAACCTTCACTGAGACACCCTATTGACTTCAGAAAAGGTCACCTTGATTGTAGGGTATTGACCCGATTCTACCAATCTAGTTCCTACCTCTGTGATTCTTTATCTAATGGTCTTTCTTCCTCACTTTTCTCCTTCTTCAAGTTGCTTCCTCTGGTTGCCCTTTGGGGGATCTTTGGCTATACCCAGTTGGTGGGAGGCCAATGTTTTCGAAATGGCTTCCTACAGTAGCTCGATCTGTCTACTTTGGGACAAAACCCTTCCCTTTTTTGTTGCATTCCTTTTCGATCCCATTAAGATCCAATTCCCCCATATCCATGTTGGTCCTCCTCCATTGCCACTACTTGTTCTTCGATGCATTCCAGGTGCTGAGACACTTTTGAAGGTCATTTCCCTTCATTAATTGTTGTCTTCAAGTTACCCTGATTTAGAACCCCCAGTTCTTCTCCCACCTGATTTAGGGTTTCAAATCTATTCGCATTGGTTGTCCTCTTCTCCATAGTTTGCCTATTATGTGCTTGATTATTGGGCCTCCTCCCTTTCCTCTGTCTGTTTTGCACCTAAGTAAAACCCTCCTTGTCACTGACTTTCTCACGGGGGCCCCTGGTTAGTAGCTTGGGTAGGGCGATTTTGGGGGCAACCCCTACTAAGGTGCCCATACTCATGGCATTACCTGCATCTTAATGGAATATGTTCGTAGTCGATGGGTTACACCCAATCCTCATCCTCCTAAGTCAAGTTAATAGCCTCGGACAACTCTCGGGACACATCCATATACACACATATCCAGGTGAAGGATGTGTAACTTCGTTGTTTAGTCTGATCTGATGCTTTCATAAATTTGCCAAAGGTATTGCCTATGTCCTCCAAAATTTCAAGCTCACAGTACTCGCATGGCAAAGAATACAGGCAAATCCAAACTAGGGAAATGCTCATATCCTCTTTGTCTCGATTAAACCGTTCTTCCATGGACAAAGATACAGCCCAGCAGAGAAGAAGAAATACGGGCTGCCTTCCATAATTCCATCTCTATCCTCCTAGTTGAAAAAGATGATGGTGACAAATCCCTTTGAACCCAAGTGCAGATCATAATGACCTTTAGGGTTCCATGTCACCTTGATCCATCTGAGGAGATCTCTTTCTTTTGGCCAGATCCCTATAAATTTTCCAATCAGTGCTTTCTCCTTCCATTGTTCAACCCATTCTTTCAGCTTCTCAAAGTGGATCTAGAGAGATGGGTTTTCAGCATACCTCGACATACACACACCCTGCCTCTGTCCAATCCCTGGTCGCTCCTCGTTCCGCTCTTCGAGTTGTTATTTGTCAATCTCGTCCAACTTTCGTCCCCTAGTTGCAAGGTGGAGGGGGAGAAGCACCCTCCAAGCATCCCCATCTGAAACACTAGCAACACTTCGTTTAATTTCGCAAAGCAGTGAAAACCATCTAATTAACTCCTTTGTTGGTAAATTATTAATGAATGATTTAGGTCAAAATATTGCCATTAAGATGTTTTTTTGTAAGTAACACCCATAGAGTTTCGAATCGGTGACGTTACACAAGGAGTGCCTTAACAGTACACCCATTCATCGTCTATTCTATGCCATGTGGGCAGCTTATAGGCAAAGTTAGTGATGGAGCAACTTATATATTACTCAGTAACCTCATCAACACATAGACCAACCTCTACCTACCAAGGGGCTCCCTAGCTCCATTTTATGCCTTTATTCAAAAAAGTATAACTTTCACATCAAGAACCCATTTTCAATGTCATTTTTTTAACTGCCTATTTTTTGGTAGAGGCCCTTAATTGTGCCTATTACATAATCAATTGCACTCCCACAAAGGCTTTAAAAGATATAACATCGAAATAAGCATGGAGTAAAATTAAACCAAATGTAAGCCATTTCCGTGTGTTTGGTAGTGAAGCATGGGCTTAATTCGTGATGAAAAATAGAAAGCATTACAACCTAAAAGTGAGAAGTGCATTTTTGTTGGATATTCTAAAGATGCAAAAGGTTATAGACTTCTTCAACCTAATTCCAATGACATTATTATTAGAAGAGATGTTAAATTTGATGAAAATCTCTCAACGTTTGTGTCGTTTTCAACCTGCGAGTCGTCTTCAGCGATGGTGCCACCTTTTATTCTCGACTTCTTTACTAGTGATCCTACTCCGATGTATTCTTCAAATAATGACAACGAGGATTAAAATCCACCTCTGCCTACTCACTTTCCTCTAATTGGGTCCACTGAACATGAACCTGCACCAGCGCCATCACTTCCTAGATGGGTCAATACGACATGTGAAGCAATTGGTGATCTTGCTAGTGATCCTAGAGATAAGCATCAAACACATTCACAGTTCCAACACATGTCTTCTCTTTTGGCTCAAGTTTCAAAGACTCGTGCTCTAAAAACATTTGCAAAAGCTTTTAGCCATCCAGATTGGGACACAACAATGAATGAAAAATATCGTTTCCTCATGGCAAACAATACTTGGGAATCGAGATCTTGTATCTATTCCAAAAGAAGAAAATTGTTAGTTGTAAATGGATGTATAGAACTAAATTTACAAAAAATGGAAGTGTTGAAAGACTTAAGGCAAGGCTAGTTCCCAAATGATTTTCCCAAGTTGAAGGGATTGACTACAATGAAAACTTTGCCCCTAGTGCCAAAATGAATTCCATCCGCCTTGTTCTAGCCCTTGCTGCTACACATAAATGGGAGGTGTCCATCTAATAGATTTCAAATCCACCTTCTTACATAGGGATTTGCAAGAAGAAATGTGCATGGAACAACCTCTTGTCTAAGTTCAAAATGACTCCAACCTTGTTTGTCATCTATCTCTCTATGGCCTTAAGCAAGCTCCTCAAGATTGGTATGCCAAAATGGATAGCTTTCTTCTTGACACTCGTTTTCTTAGTGTCATTCTGACCCCAATGTCTATACCAAGAAAGCAGGAAACCAACTCATAATCCTTGTTCTTTATGTTCATGACCTTAATCTTACTAGTAGTGACCCTGAACTTTTAAGTTTTAACCCATGTGAAATCCATCCTTAAGAAGAAATTTGAAATGGTAGACTTAGGACATTTACATTATTTTCATGGCCTACAAGTCTTGCAAACCAAAGAAGTAATTTTTCTTTCTCAGTTTAAGTATGCTTGTGACCTTCTTCGTCGCTTCCACAAGGAAGATTGTAAACCAACCCCCTTCTCCCTTCCATTCTGGAATTAAATTTACCGTCACCTTGCACTACATTTGAAGTAGATGCTACCTGTACCATCAATTAGGTGGTAGTCTTTTGTACTTGACTCATACTCGTCTCGATATTCCTTTGTTGTTGGTCTTGTTACACAGTCTGTGTTGCATGGGTCCCCATACCAAGAGGTCGGGTACACAAACCAATATTGAGTACACGTACTGGTGTAATGTTCCATTTTTTATAAAAAGGGAATAACTGAGGACTGATAGCACTAGGAGCAGAAAGGTACATCAATTCAGTATTATTAAGTCATCAGTGTAGAAAGAAGGCCATCAGAGTTCATATCCTAAAGCATGCAGAGCATGCAAGCCTTGTTTAGTTAGTGTTAAAGTCAACATCAAATTAGAATTGCATGCATGCAAAAGTGAAGCATAAACCCTAAAAGTGACATGCAAACCCTAAAAGCATATGAAGATCTATTTAAGAAGGGTTATGGGACTAAAGGAGATATCTATTGTTATTGTTGATTGATTTTGGAGTTTCGAGCAGCAGGACAGCGTGCAGCCGCGGCAGTTGGGGTTGGAGACGGTGTCTTCAACTGGCAAGGGTTCGACAGTGAGATATTTGCCCTAGTCTCTTATTGGGATAGATCATCCAGGTTTATCCATTGCATCCATCATGTACTACAGTACTCAGATATCAAGCACATTCCGAAGGGTTATTAGCAGATCCATGTTTTGCAACCGGAAGTAGCAGAGAAAACACAGAAGGATTCGTTGGGACCACAAAACCCAGTCTTTCCTCTGCATGTCAGCTTCCTCTTTCTCAGCAGGCCTATCCTACGGTATGCAATGATTATCAACCATCAGTTTGCTCACCTGGAGCAATTACCAGCCAAACAGATCAATTGGGAGCGTGAGCAGCAGAACTGCCAATCAATTCGCTAGGGCACTTAGAGGCAGCAAAACCTCCGCATGTGCCAGTCCATCTCTCCGACATCAACAGACAGACAAGCTCAAAAAGTTTCAACACGAACGGACCTCTCCTCCTACAAAAACGTCACTTTCAGTCTGAAGGGTGCTTACGGTACTGCGAGGCGGTAACACCGGAGGACGAGCATTATTAGACCACCCATCCGGATCCTTATGCATGCAGCTATCTCTGGAGCCATTATCAACTGGAATATTAGTGGTAAGTGTTAATTTCTCTCTGCAAAACCCTAACCCTAATTCAGCTATATTTTAGGGCATTTTTGCATGGCGAGTTTGCATGCACAGTTGTTTTGCAAATTTGTATGAGATCGAGTGTGTGAGTCAGCACTAGCATAGAACATTAGAGAATATCAGTATTTGGGATATTACAGTGGTATCAAAGCATGATCCTTGCCAGTTGTGGGCACATAGAAATGGAATGAAAGTGCATGTTAATGCATGCTTGTACATGCAAATGCATGTTAGTGATGTCGGTGAAGTGTATGGCAGAACAAAGGTTTTGTTGTGCCAGCTTGTGAGAACATGAAGACAATGAGAAGGATCTTGACTGGAAATTTGCAGAGGTTAGCAACACTGCAACACTTGCCTCGATATTGGGAATATCTAGCCTTGGGTGATGAGGTATGTGCAGCATTGTCCTTTCAAGATTATTACACCCTCAAGTTCGAGAGCAAGCCCGAGGATTGGGATGAGAATCTCCTTAAAGGCATAGTTGGGGGAGTGAAGAAAGATGAGCATGAAGTACAGGTTGTTAGTGAGCTTCATTTGGAGTTAACAGTGCATGATGAGGATGTGCATGAGGAGATAGCATTAGAGCCATCCTATGAGTCTAGCGACATAAGCACATTCACTAATCAAATTGTGGACAAGTCGTGCGATGAGTTGGAGTTGGTATACTCTTCATCACCTACAATAGGAGTCCAAACAGTTATGACAGGCGTAATACATGAGGTGCAAGGCAATGAGCACAGCAGTCAAGATAGTGAGCAGTCACACATGGAGGTTAGGGAGAGTTTATACATGCATGAGATAGAGCTTCCAGATGATAGTCACCGAAAGAAGATTGAACGTGTTAAAAAAAGCATTCTAGCGATGAAAGAGAGGACCAAGATACTTCGAGACACCATATTACAACGAGATGTTGAGCTTACATCTCTTCGAGTTGTATGTACCGAGTCAGTGGCCAGGCTTTCTAGTATTGAAGAGAAGTTGGACTCCTTGATGGGGCAACAAAAGAAACATACTATGGCATTTCAAAGCAGTCCTCTTTAGGAGTACATAAACAAGGCTCACAGTAGCTTGAGTCCACATTTGCATAATGGTGGATGGTTTTTACAGGTTGGCCAGAATCAAGAAATTGGGCAACAGTATATAAGCATTCCAGTTGAAATCAGAAGGGCAAAATGTTAGCTTGGTAGGATTATTCCTTGTGATAATGCTTATGGACAAGGTCCTTTTTGGGGGTTGAATTGGAAAGAGATTAAGAGTTGGTGTCTTATTGAGTGGGCGATTCTTGGGAAGACATTCCTAGCCAAAGGTATAGTCCCACAAGAGCCTTGGGATATTTGGGATGAAAGATGCACAAGTTTGCATTGGGATCCAGGTGGGAGACCTTATGAGGGAGGGATACAATGTTTATTGATGGGGTTACTTGGGAGTCTACAGGATGCTCCTTGTGTCGATACTATGCAGGGTAGTGGTGAATGCATTTTGACCTCTGCAATTCTTAGATTGATTTGGGACCCTGGGATTACAATGACTGGCAGTTTAGTGATTGCTAGAGGATGCTTTCAAGAGGTTTATTTTGATGGTACCTCGTTTACAACCTGGTTAGTTACTCTACTTATAGAAGACTTCCATGGGATATCTTGAGATGGTCCTATGCAGTGCAGTGCTTTGAGCAGAGGGTGCTACAAATCTCCTAGGATAATTTGGGACCCTGATATCATCCCCAAATTCAACTGGTTCAATTTGATTGATTGTGGAGTTGCGTTGAAATTGCTCGAGGACAAGCAATCTTTTGCGAGGGAGGACTGTAATTTTCCATTTTTTATAAAAAGGGAATAACTGAGGACTGATAGCATTAGGAGCGGAAAGGTACATCAATTCAGTATTATTAAGTCATCAGTGTAGAAAGAAGGCCATCAGAGTTCATATCCTAAAGCATGCAGAGCATGCAAGCCTTGTTTAGTTAGTGTTAAAGTCAACATCAAATTAGAATTGCATGCATGCAAAAGTGAAGCATAAACCCTAAAAGTGACATGCAAACCCTAAAAGCATATGAAGATCTATTTAAAAAGGGTTATGGGACTAAAGGAGATATCTATTGTTATTGTTGATTGATTTTGAAGTTTCGAGCAGCAACACAGCATGGAACCGCGGCAATTGGGGTTGGAGACGGTCTCTTCAGCTAGCGAGGGTTCGGCAATGAAATATCTGCCCTAGTCCCTTATTGGGATAGATCATCCAAGTTTATCCATTACATCCATCATGTACTACAGTACTCGAATATCCAGCACATTCTGAAGGGTTATTAGCAGATCCACGTTTTGCAGCCGAAAGTAACAGGGAAAACACAGAAGGATTCGTTGGGACCACAAAACCCAGTCTTTCCTCCGCATGTCAACTTCCCCTTTCTCAGCAGGCCTATCCTACGGTATGCAATGATTATCAGACATCAGTTTGCTCACCCAGAACAACTATCAGCCAAACAAATCAATTAGGGGCATGAGCAGCGGAACTGCCAATCAATTCGCTAGGGCACTTAGAGGGAGCAAAACCTCTGCATGTGCCAGTCCATCTCTCCGGGATCAGCAAACAGACAAGCTCAAAAAGTTTCAGCCCGAACGGACCTCTCCTCCAACAAAAACGTCACCTTCAGTCTTAGAGGGTGCTTACAGTAGTGTTGGGCGATAACAACGAAGGAAAAGAGCATTATTAGACCACCCATCCGGATCCTTATGCATGCAGCTATCTCTGGAGTCATTATCAACCGGAATATTAGTGGTATGTGTTAATTTCAATATGCAAAACCCTAACCCTAATTCAACTATATTTTAGGGCATTTTTCATGGCGAGTTTGCATGCACAGTTATTTTGCAAATTTGTATGATATCAAGTGTGAGTCAGCACTAGCATAGAACATTAGAGAATATCAGTATTTGGGATATTACAACTAGGTACTTGGGTACTTCAATGGTACGTCCCCAACCGTACCCAAATCCAACCTCACATATCAAGTACTTCCTTTATGAAAATAGGGTACTTGCATGGATTTCAATATGTCGTACCGCGTGTTTGGGTACGCGAGAGGTACAATTGTTGGGCAATTTATCTTAGCTCATCGATCGGGGCGAGTCAATTTAAAATGTTTCAAGTATAAAATTTTAAAAATTCAAAATTAAAATACTAAAACACATGTTATGTGGGCCCTTGTCCCTTACCTAAGCCTACGCAGCACTCCATTTCTCACTACTAGCGCTCTGTGC
This sequence comes from Pseudotsuga menziesii, assembly GCA_001517045.1. Taxonomy (NCBI): domain Eukaryota; kingdom Viridiplantae; phylum Streptophyta; class Pinopsida; order Pinales; family Pinaceae; genus Pseudotsuga; species Pseudotsuga menziesii. The sequence continues at coordinate 406,499 of LPNX010906694.1, read as the reverse complement.
TCACTACTCCAGCGACAACGTGAGAGAGGACCTGTTGATGACATTAATCGTGAGGATGCTAATGAAATGGCTTGAGGAAATCAAATCAGCTATCTTGTTCATTGTTCAATGTTTATTGTTTTGAACTTTCTTTTTCATGTCTAGAAATGCCATTAGGCAAATTTTGAATGTAGTATGACAATGAAGTTTGAACTCATGGTGTCATGTACATATAATATTTTAGATTATTAATTATATTAATATAACTTCAATCTTCCACTTGATATCTACTATGAGTCTATGTCATGATTTATCAAATTTATTATTTTATGTTTCAAATTTTGAATGTGAATGTTCATATGAATCATTGAATTTAGAAATATCAAATATGCATGTATGATGTGACTGTAACATGTTTTATATATATATAGTACCCCCAACATACCCAAGTACCCTGTTTCAAAAAGCAGCGTCCTCGTCCTCGTACCCATGTTTCCTGGTAACTTAGAACACAGTATATGCAAACACCCCATGAAAGTCATTGGAAAGCAACAAAAAAGATACTTCGACATGATATATTCAAGGTACAGTTCAGTTTGGGATATAATACAGTTCAAGGGGGGCTCTTTTCTTTGTTGGTTTTACTGATTTTGATTGGGTTGGAGACCCTAATGATCAAATGTCTATTGCAAGTTATGTTTTTAGTCTTGGTTCTGTTGGAAAATTAACTCTGAAGGTCCCCACTCATATTTTTGTTGTGGGTGTGATGAGGACTTAGACTTTGTCCTTCTATATTTATGAAATAAGTGGATGTTATATAAATAAAGTGATGTTTCATACTTTATAGAATGGGTCTCACTTAAGTGTTTATTTAATAATTATAGTGAATTAATTATTAAATGTCAGTGCATTAAATGATGGCCCTTGATTTTGTAAAAGTATCTCAACCCTAGATTAGGTAGTTAAGATAGGTGGTTACAATTTTTGAAGTATAAAACAAAGAGAGAGGAGACAAATTGAACACACCATTAATGAAGAGAGAGGAAGAAGAAGATTGAGGAGAGAGAAGGAATGCCCTAGAGTAGTGGCACGATTCCCAAGGCAAGGAGCAACACATTTCTCAAGGCATCATGAAGGTGACCGTACAACAACAATCTAACAGCAATCCGTACAGCAGCATGTGTGGGCACAAATCCCAAGGTGGTGCTACCTCATTTATTGTAGTTTGATAGGTTGTACAACTGCATTTAATGCAGGCACATGTGGCACGATTTTCGAGGCAAGAAAGTATAGCCGTACAACAAAAGTGTGGAGGTCATACAATAGGTTAATGAGCATGAAAATCAAGGTATTTTGATGATGTTCTAGTTTGGGTATTTCTGTCAGTGAGGGTTGAAGGAATTAATTCATGTGTAGATGAAAAAATTTCTGAGTATTCTTCTTAACAAAAAAATCTTCTTTCTAGGGTTTTGCCCAGTCTTATGACCAAAATATCTGTGTTTTCATGTGTTTGTTGGATACTTCAATATTTGAGAAGACCTTGAAGTGGTGGTTTTTATTTCAAGTTTATAAGTAAATTTTTAATGAAAACCCCTAGATGTTGAAGTGTTTGACAAAATGTGTGAACGAAAGTTTCATATTAATGTCATTTATTTTCTTCATGGTATCAGAGCTGAACTAAAGTAGGGTTCAAGATTGTGATTCACAGTTAGAAGTTGTGTTCTCTTTCAAGTTAAAAGATTTGTTGTAAGTAAATTCCAATGCTTAGTATACGCTCTGAAGATAGATTGGTTGGAATACCCAACTATCTTCCATGGAAAGTAAAGATTATTGCCATATTAAAAAAATGGAAGATATGGAGTTTTGCTAACACCAAGATGACCAAACCTACAGACCAGGATGCTTTGGATGAGTTTGAAGCCCTTGAAGCCAAAGCCCAGAGATTGATCCTAAATGGAGTGAAAGATCATCTTATTCCACATTTGGCAAAGAAGAAAACTACTATAGACATGTGGGATACCCTGAACCAGTTATTTGAAGCCAAGAATGAGAACTGCAAAATGGCACAGAAGGACAAGCTACACAATGTTAAGATGAACAAAGATGAGGATGTGGCTTCCTACTTATCTCGAGTGGCGCAAGTCGAAGACAAGTTAGCAATCGTATGAGATATTGTCCCTGATTCAGAGCTAGTGAGAATAGCCCTGAAGTGTTTCACCAAGAAGTGGGAAGTATTTGTGAAGTGCATTGTTGGTAGAGAAAAGCTTCCCAATTGGTTCAAACTATGGGATGACTTTACTGAGGAGGAGATTCGAAAAGGGTCTCTGGGTCATCAGGTCATTGAAGAGGTGGAGCAGAACGTGGCACTTGCAACAAAAGTTAACAAGAAGAAGAGAGACATCAGTCAAGTCATATGTTACCAGTGTGGTCAAATGGGACATTATGCCTCGAAGTGTCCTGAGAAGGAGAAAGAGAAGACAGAGAGAGACATGGCAACGTCTGCAGCAATAAAAGACTATGCAGCAAGTTTGAACAAGAGTTTTCTCTTGTCTCAATTGATTCCAGTATAGGGAGCTCAGTTTTTTAGAATGTCTAGGTTGTTGACAGTGGTGCAACCAAACACATGACTGGAAACTATGATATCTTTCAGATCATCACAAAGTTGGGGCCAGGACACTTCATTCAAACAGATATTGACAGTCCACAAGTAGCGATACAAAGGGTTGGAACAGTCAGGTTCCAACTAGACCTTGGTGAGATCCTGGAAATACACAGAGTGCTTTTTGAACCAGGGATGAGAGTTAGCAAACTCTCAATATCATCCTTTAAGGATAAAGGTTATGGGATGATGGTGAGGTCTAGCCATTTTTCTTGTATCGAAGAGATGAGCCAATTGGTATTACCATTTTCTTAGGAGATCGCAGGGACAGGCACTATGTTTTGAGAGGGCACATAGTACGTCCAAGAGCAGGCAGGTGGCTGTTAGAGTCAGAGGATGAGGCAAGAGTTGCATTTGATAGACATGGTTATGATGAGGAGAGTGATTCTCTCCAGAGCACTAGCAGGAGACTCAGCTAGTCTAGTGATGGTGTTGATGAGCAGGTGGATGAGGCTCAAGTCCAGTCTCAGGCTTCAGAGTTCCAGAATGGTGTTGAGCACTTGTATCCGAGAGTGATTCCAAAGCAAGAGGGAGTTGTTTCAGTATTCAGAGATGGAGATGGTGTTGTGGACCTTCCTCGTTAAGAGGGAGTGTTGGAAAATTAACTCTGAAGATCCTCACTCATATTTTTGGTGCGATGTGATGAGGACTTAGACTTTGTCCTTGTATATTTACGTAATAAGTGAATGTTATATAAATAAAGTGATGTTTCATACTTTATAGAATGGGTCTCACTTGAGAGTTTATTTAATAATTAAAGTGAATTAATTATTATATGTGAGTGCATTAAATGATGGCCCTTGATTTTGTAAAAGTATCTCAACCCTAGATCAGGTAGTTAAGATAGGTGGTTACAATTTTTAAAGTATAAAAAAAAGAGAGGACAAATTTAACACACCATTAATGAAGAGAGCAAAAAAAGATTGAGGAGAGAGAAGGAACTCCCTAGAGCAGTGGCATGATTCCCAAGGCAAGGAGCAGCACATTTCTCAAGGCAACCTAAAGGTGACCGTACATGAGCAGTCTAACAGCAACACGTGTGGGCACAAATCCCAAGGCAGTGTTGCCTCATTTATTACAGATTAACAGGTCGTACAACTGCATTTATTGCAAGTACGTGTAGCACAATTTTCAAGGCAGGAAAGTATAATTGTCAACACACGTGTGGAGGTCGTACAGCTGTTAATGAGCACAAAAATCAAGGCATTTTGTTGTTGTTCCAATTTGGGTATTTATGTCAGTGAGGGTTGAAGGAATTAATTCATGTGTAGATGAAAAAACTGTTGAGTATTCTTAATTAAAATTTTCTTCTTTCTAGGGTTTTCCCCGGTCTTATGACCAAAATATCTGTGTTTTCATGTGTTTGATGGATACTTCAGTATTTGAGAAGATCTTGAAGTGGTGGTTTTTATTTCAAGTTTATGAGTAAATTTTTAATTAAAAACCCTAGATAGTCAAGTGTTTGACAAAATGTGTGAACGAAAGTTTCGTATTAATGTCATTTATTTTCTTCAGGTTTCAGGCCTATCACTTGGACTTGTAAGAAACAACAAGCTCTTGTGCTTTCTTCGGCAGAAGAAGAGTATCGAGAAAGGACCGAATCACAGTTAATGTCAATCAAGAAGCCCTGTGGCTTCAGTAGATCCTTCCAAAGTTTGGATTCCATCAGCAGCATTCGACTACCCTCTCGCGTGACAATTAGAGTGCCATCAAGCTCGCTAAAGATCCAATTCAACACGAACGCAACAAACACATTGAGCTACAAATGCACTTCATTAGAAAGCTTATCCAGGATCGCATTCTCAAAGTGCTTTTTTGCCCTACAAATGATCAAATTGCAAACATCTTCACAAAGTCTCTTACAAAAGTAAAGTTTGTGAAGTTTCCTAAACTTCACTCTATGTTAGGAGTTCAAGAATTTGTCATTAAGCGAGGTTAGGCTCTAATGCCTCCTTTTTCCCATTGTGTCACCTTTGTAAATCCTTACTCGTATCCCAATTTGTTCTTAAGGGGAGATGTTAGAAAATTTAGACATTTAGGAGTTAGTTAAAATCAACTTGATTTTATGTCTCTTTAAGTAATTGTGTTTCTTTAGTATGCATTTGTACTTGTGTAATCCGATAGTCATGATATGTACTAGACATAGAGTCATCCAAGGGTTCTTCTTCACCTCAATCTTAAGGGCTATTGGTTCGTGAATTAACACCCAATTAGTCCATGATTTCTATTTAAAGAGCATGGAGGGTGATTTGCTTGATGATCGATTATGAGAAACTTATATGTAAATTATTTTTCCTTTTGCATTAATATATTGCCTTAAGTAGTTATTTGGTTGGGGTTTGGTTGGGGTCATGGGCTTTTTTGCCTCAACAAAAGCATCGTTGTGTTGATCCATGATATGTTGTGTGACCGGTTACTTAAGGTGTTTGACCTCTGCGGAAATACCTTATTTTAGTCAAACATGGGAGAGGCATGGGGATCATCCAAACCTATATTACAAGCCCAAAAACTATTCATCAAGTAGGTTATTCAAGCTATAGAAAGAAAGAAAAACAAGAAGGCATTTTTGAGAAACTTTATCTACTCAAATGCCCCCCTTGGCAAACAATGTTGCAAGGCCTTACTTCACAGACTATTGTTGTTACCCCAACCTAGGTGACATAACACTAATCTTTCTAGCACAAAGTATTTGGAACAAATGGGAAATTTAAAAACCTATTCTCAACCGGAAAGGCCAAGACCTTCATATTGGCCTCTCTTTCAATGAACATCCTTTGTGGTGTTTTGCTTTACTAATGCATGAAGTGAAAGCCCAAGCCCAAAACACATGGTTCTCATCCCTTGATTTTTAAGAGACATCAGCTCTATTGGGGACATTTTTTACTGCCAAACCAGAGATTGCGTACCATGGCCCGAGTTGAAAGCAAGACAGACATAGACTAGCAACTTAAATTAGTTAATCTTTGATAGGGCTAAGGACCTGATTCCTGACTCTCTATTTATCACCTCAAGATGCGCTTTGCATGTCCCCCAAGCCTAGTGGAAAGATTGTACAAATTTTTCACTAAATAGAACCCTACCAATGGGTATAAGTGGTTATGCCAAAAACCCATCTTGGATGACCATATAAACAAGTTATGGAGAGTCAAAGGCTTAAATCAAAACAACATATGTGGCTCCTTCAACTTTGTAGCATATGGGAAGCCTTTGGGGGGAGCCAAAGAAAGCATTTTTTTGTCAATTCCTTATTTGGGGGGATGGTTATTGGAAATAGAATTAACTCATCCTAAAGGCCCATTGTTTGGTAAAGTTAAAACTCTTAAGCGCTTTCTTTGGTTTGGTCACTTTACTAAGTTTGCCTTGGGCTATGTCTCTATCAATATGTGGTCAATGCCTTCCCACCTCCATTACATAGAAATAGCCCTCATGTATGATAAACTCCCTTTGTGTTGTAAAGTTCATAGCAATATGGCAATTAATTAAAGCGGAAATGTTCTTGCATATGCAAAAAAGAAATGATGATATGTTTAATCATGCTTGACCTTCTCAAAGCTTCTCTTGGTGTGACAACTCACTAATTCATGTGAAAATGTACATGCAAATTGCAATGTTTCACCAAGTTTTCGAAGCACAGGGATGTAGGAGATGGGAAACACATCAAAGGGACATGTGGAGACACCCCCCAAATTTTAGGAAGTGTCACAAGGGGCACCAACATCCCCAACATAGGGCATCCCATCTTCAAAATCCTTAAAAAATAAAAATTTAAACGCATGAAAACATAGCTCATGCATCTAATTATAGTGTAAGAAGTTAAAACTTAAAATTTACAATGAACATATTGATATGTGATATGAAAAGCAAAGGCATATATGATTTGTGATTTAAATAAAATTTGCAAACACGACGAAACCATGAAATAAATTAAAACATATTTAACAAGTTGTAACAAACACGATTAAGCAATCACCATTGTGTTTCTCATTGAAATTATATTATTCAAACTTTCAAAGACATTGATCAATGATACATTAACATAAATGACAAAATGAAATACATGGACTCAAAAGCAAATGAAAGGTCACTTTGGAGAAGGTTTATAAGGTAGGCCAACTTAGTTTAGGCGTTTTGGGTATCAGGCTCTCGTTTTTACTTTTTTTAATTCTAAAAGTCAAATTTCAGGGGAGCAGGCATCCCAGCATCCCCTACAAGTTCACCCAAACATGAAACATCCCCGATATCATGGGAAACATTTCGCATTGCATTTTGTCAAATTTCACAAAAAGGGGACGTTAAGAAACATTTTGGTTACATTTCAGCATCCCAGGTACACAGGGAACAAGGAGAAAACATCCCAGTTTAACAATGACAAAGTGTTGGCCAAGTTCAAAAGATTGAGCTAGACATAGCTCACCTGAGACAATTGCTTAATTTTAGGGGGATGCTCCTTGCACATGATAAGGAAACTGCTAGGTGCCTCCTCTATTGCACATCCAGTCTGATCCAGACAGTCCCAGCAGCATCAGAGAAGACCTCGCCACCAGGCTGCCCATGATGTTAGAGAACAAAGGGAGCAATAGTAACACAACAGTCAGCACTTGGCCCCCTCCTCCTGCCCAACAGAATGATAAGTTCCCAACACTAGCAATCGCCATTTCAGAGCTTGAGAAGCCTCCAATGCCTGAACCTGGAAATGATGGATGGACGCCAATTACCTGCATACTCTTTTGCTCTTTGATGGAACCCCCACCCTATGTTGAACTCATATCAATTGCTGCTTGAGTGACGAGATTGGACTTCTGTGTTTTTTGGCATGCAGGCCAGCTGACTGAGACTTTGTTTATAGTTATTTGTGATAGCATGGATATGTGTATGGATAGCATGGACATGTATTGATTGTTGTATGGCCAAGTGGCTGTTGTTTAGTGATGGGAAATTTTGACTCTGCACCCACCCAATTTTAATTTTGCTTGTGATGGCTGATTAAGAAAACTGCATTTTCTGTATAAAATGCAATGGAAATCTACTGTTTAAACTCTATTAACACTAAATAGTTAAAACTTAAAAGAAGCATTTTATCAACATGACGAAAATCAAGTTCCTTTTGGATGAGGGAGTTCACAGGGGTAACACATTGAACCGTATGGAAAAAGACTGCCCGCTTGATATAGGTAGGTCAAGTGCATAAATGAGAATTCTTCCTGTATGAAAAGGTGGGAGAGTGGAAGGTTAAATACAAGGTACCGTACTGTTAAGTTTAGCTTTTATGGAAGCTTTAACTATTTATGGATTAGTTGTGGCCCTAGTATTGATAGCGCTAGGGCATATCACCCAAGCTAGCGAGATGAGAGAAAGGGATCTATCGCAAAAAAGGATAGAGAGTCATTTGCCTACAAAATGCTCAGACCAAGAACCCAACTAAAACCTGATGGATATGATATGATAGGGTGCTAGCCATCTATTTGCGTTGCTCACTTGTCAAAAAATACAAAAGTTCTGCCTTGCCTCCCTATCAGCTTAAAGGACAGTACAGAGCAGGGTTCTCTACTTGGAAAGGGCAACCCTACAGGAAATTACTCCAAAGCCAAAGCCTTGGCTTATCTGACACACTGGCAAAAAGGGATGTCATCACAAATTTTGAATATCAATTTGCTCACAGCCAAACCATAGCACCATGCTTATTAGGTACCCAAGTTCCCACCATGGCTCGGGAGGTTCACACCCGCCATTTATGAATTTTCACTCATAGTAGTTCATCCACTTACAATTGCACTCGTAGTGGTCTTACTGGCACTCTCCAAATCACCTTCCCCACAAATAAAAAAACAGGGAACAGAAAGAAATGAATCATAATGGATGCTGAAATAAATTCAAGGTTTCTTTTCGACAGTTAACCCTGATTCACACGTCAAACACAGGCAGCCTAAACTTGCGTGAGCAAATTCAAAGGGAAATGACCATCTTTCACCCACTTGTAAATTCGCTCATAGCGGTCCTACTGGCACTCTCTAAATCACCTTCCCACACCTCCCCCTCCAACACAAAAGAGCGGCGTGGGGCAAGCAGAAATGCATCGTAGTGGATTCTGGAATACATTCAAGGTTTCTTGCCAACAGTTAAACCCTCTTTCGCACCTCAAATACTGGCAGCCTGAACTTGTGTGAGCAAATTCAAAGGGCGATGGCCCTCTTTCATCCATTTACAAATTTGCTCATAGCGGTCCTACTACTGACACTCTCCAAATCACCTTCCCCCACTTCCCCGCCACAAAAGAGGGACAGGGGCAGACAAAAATGCATCATAATGGATTCTGTAATAAATTCAAGGTTTCTCGTCGACAGGTAAACTCTCTTTCACACCTCCAATACTAGCAGCTTAAACTTGTGTGAGCAAATTCAAAGGGCAATTACCTCAAACCTCCCTCCATTTGACCAACTACAGCTAGCATAGATCTGAAGGCTAGGGTTTGGAATTACATTTGCGGACTGATTTCAATTATTCTTACGGTTTTATGTTTTAGAGCACACAACTATGTACAACTTTTCGATATGGCAGAAAAAACGACCAAGCTTCAAATCGATGATATGTAACAGAGATGCAATATTTACATTTGGCTAATCTAAACCCAATTACGCGTCTTAAACATTCTTCGAAAAGGAGAAAAATATTGAAGGAGCCTAGGATAAAGATTTATTGCTGCAAACCCAGCCAGGATATACGTTTGATTGCTTGAATTTCAATGTCCATTAGGATTCTAAAAACTAAAAATAAACTAGCATTAAAGGCATCGAAATGTATTCAAACCTGGTGGATGAAACCGCTAAAGCCGAGCCAGTCAGAAGAGAAGTGAGCGCGAGGAGATTGCAGAGGCAGAATACGAAATTTCTGTGATCCATGGTCGCTGCAATGTTTCTCAGCCCAGGATTTCAGGGTTGACTGCCGAGAAGGTCGAACCCAGGATTCCGATAGAACTTACAGAATCTTTTTTAAAGTTGAACCTACGTTCAAACGAATTTCCACAGTGGTTAGTTCTCTTAAAAGGTAAAATGTCAATGTGGACCAACGCTTCCATTGTTTATTATCATATATATATTCATTAAGACGCAGGAAGAGCCTCACTAAAGCGTACTTTGAACGAACAATAAGCGTTTTTTTCGTTTTTTATTATTATTATTATTATTCTTTCCCTAATAAGTTTACAAATAAGGAGGAGGAGAGATGCATAGATGTTTTAAAATAACTATTCACTATATCATAGTCATATGTCAAGTGGGTCAAAGACATAGTTATAACTTAAATAGTAAGCTTATAAAATACTAAAGGAATAAAAATAATAATGGTTACTTTGAATGATTGAAATAGCAAACAAATGAATAAAATAAAAGAAAGCAGGGTTACTTTGAATGATTAAAAGTATTAGTGAAAAATAATAACAAAATAGTGATGCTTATTTTTTAATTACGACGATGGTGGCCATGATGATGATGATATTTTTAAGGTCATCGTCAAGCGAGACACCAATGACACCAATTTGGTGTATGAGACCCCCTTGTTTGTGGGACAAGGGACCCCCTCTGCATAGTGATTTAATTGCTAAAGTCTACGGTGGTGTACATACCTTACTCCCCTCTGGATTTGAACCTTTGATCTCCTAGGAGGAAACACATACTCTTGACCATTAGGCTCACTTAATCATAAAATTAAGGATTTGGTGTTGAAAGTATGGTTACTTTGAATGATTAAAAGTAATAGTGAAAAAACAATAACAAAATAATGATTGTGCCCGCCCTTTCTACAGCTCAAATGGGCTAGATGTGTGGCACATGTTGGCTCAATAAAAATAATAATAATAAAAAGTAAAAAAAAACTTATAACATGTCGACTTATAATTAAAAAATAAAAAAAATATTATACTCATATAATTATACAACCATATTAAAGAAATACTCACAATCTTACCAATTCAGTAGTAAAATTCAATTGACTTGAGTAATAAAAATAAAAATTGTAGGGAAAAAGCAACCTTCAATAATAGTTTTATTTTTGGCCAAGAGCATCTCTTTTGCTCACTTTGGCACATTACAATGAATTATTACAACCATATTTATGACTCTCTTTAAATGCAAATACAACTAGCAAGAAACCACTAGACACTAAAACCATGTTCCTTAAACCACTTACATCCTTGCTCATTCCCAATTCAAGGTTAACCTTAACATGTAAATGTTCATTTTTAGTTATAGAGAAGAACAAGTCATTTCTCAAAAACATTTGGATAAATGTTTAAGATCTTCATTTGATGGTAAAATGTTTTCAAATTCCAATTTATTGAAATCTAGATTTTAAAATTTTATATGGATTATTTACTTATTAACTACTCTTAATATTCATTATTAGTTTTAAAAAAAGACAAGTAAAGCAATTTTTGAAAAACTGTTTGATTATATCAATATTAATGTTACTCGGCTCATTCTTTTACTGATATTTACCCTATTTTAAAATTACTTAAGCAAGTTGGGCATTTCCCTCCCAAGTAGGCATACTTACTAGACATTTTTGTAAATTAAAAAGGGTTTGCACCTCAAGAGGACTTGATCCCTATCAACGCTTGGTAGAGCCATAGTTAAGATGGATCTATATTGGTGCTTATTTCTCAATTACAATATAAAAATGTCATAAAATTAAGGATTTGGTGTTTTCTATAGTAGACTTTTATTTAATAAGCTCTTTCTTAGAAATATATGCCCTCTACTTGTGATTAGCAATAGGTGCATTGTTAAGCCAGCACGAAGGGCCGCCAACAAAGATTGTGATGTCAAAAATTGCATGTTGGATAGATGAAGGGAGTGGTGAACCATTCATGTTTCCTTTATAAGACAACCCCTTATGCGCACTAGACCCAAGGGACTTAAGCCTTCTCTTAGACGGTAAGCATTACCTTTAAAGGACTTGACCAAATGCATCCAAGCTCACTCATTCAGCTTGCTTGTAATGGCCATATTTGTGGGTGAACATGAGATGGGCACACTTATGGGCACATGAGCGTTAGGCATGTTACCACCTAAGTTTACTTAGTGGTTTTTTATCAAGTGAGCCTGGTGAACCAAACAAGGATAACTTGTTCGGACTTCAGAAGACCTTCAATCTTACTTCTGGGAAGCTTTGTTGTACTATATCACATGTTCATACCCCATGGGGGAATTGTAATAAATGTTCTAGCATGATAGTGTCCATAAAAGACTCGGTCTCTTAGACTTTATTTGTCAATCCGATCAGCCCAGGGTGTTTTTTCCCTTGGTTATTATTGGTTGTTAAATAAACGACTGATAATTTATGAGTTTTTCACTCCATACCTCCAAAGTTGGGGTGGTCGGCTTGGCATTTAGGCCTATTGAGGTTATTAGAGTCTATGTGTCAATGTATAAACATGCTAGGCATCATGGTCGAGTCATATGAACATGTCTAAGTCCCCCTAGGTTTTTTTCAAATTTTTAATTTTTTAAAATTTTTCAGTGTTTTTTAGTAAAATTTAATTTTTCCAAAACTTAGGCTATTTTTTAATAGTTTAATTGGAAAATTTGATTTTGCAATAAAAGTGGGCCAAATAATCATTTCCAGTCATGTAGGTGCTCATTTTCAAGCTAAGAGCACCGTGTAAACCCATGGACCCGATATTTCCTAGTTTTGAGTGATTTTCCATCACTCAGGTCAGAAAGCCCCAAAAAATCAATTATTGATTATTTTAATTAATAAATTGATGAAAAATGGAGCAAATCCAAAATCCTAGATTAGTGGATTCTCAACCGATTTGATTGAAATCAGTCAGATCTGAACCAGGTTAACTGGATCTGACAAATCCTTGACTAAAGGAGGTGATCTAGACAGATCCAGAGTTGAACTTCAGCATCCTTTATGGGGAATTTCGCCCTCCCTCTCTCCTCCACACGTTTGGGCTCATCTGGATGAGTTCTGGTGGATGCTTCAATCAACAGGTTGAGGTGCCAGTCAGATCAGCCCCCCAATTGACAGTTGCACTCAGTGAGACTCAGATCTGGCTCAGTTAGACACAGATCAGGCATTGATGGACTCTCCTTCAGCTACAATGATTTGTCTCCTTGGGATTTGCGCCCCCCTGGGCTGGATCTCCTGTTTTTTGTTTAAATAAAGCACAGGTTGCCTCTTCCAATCTAGTTAGAGTTGGATTGAGGAGATGTTTCCATTGTAACACTGCTATATTTTTTTATTGTGAATCAAGAAGCTTTGGAGGCTATACCATGTAGTGCATGTGTTTGTGTGGATTCCCAGCGTCATGCTGCTAATGTGGTAACTGCAATTTCTTTCCAATTTTTGTGCTGCTTTTGTTTTCTGGCTTCAAGGATTCGGTTGAATCAAGTAAGGGTGTAAACTCGCCAAGTTAGATTACTTGTTCTTGTTTATCCATATTATGTATGCTCAAGAATTTCAGTTATATGCTTAAATAAGATTATTTTTGCATGATCTTTCATTCTTATTGCTTTATACATCTATATCCAGATCTCATGCAGGCTTGTGTTATTTAGTTGCAGGTTCCCGATTGGATGAAGGTGTGGATCAAGATTGATGCCATTCCTTATCCAATAAGCTCAAGACTCTGTCCCTCAGCGCTCCACAAAAGGACCTCATTTTCAGCTTGTTCCATTCAAGCAACGAGTCAACCTTCTCTCCTCTTTTTCTCCTTTCTTTAAAAAATCAATCTTCCAATTACCTGTCTCTTCCTCTTATGATCAAATCTAGTTCTACGAATTGAATATATATTGTTAGATCTAGTTTATAAGAGTATTGCTGCTTAGATCTATAATTTCATAAAGATAGATCTGGGTGTAGGAATTTCCTTTTTTGAAAGTAGCTAAAGCATAGATCTAAAGCTTGCTCATAAGGTAGTTTCTTTTTTCGTTCTTCAAATATTTAAATTCTGCAAGAAAAATGCATATCTCATTGGCTTCCCAAACAGCAAGCCAAGATCCCAAGGAAATCTTGTTTTCCTTGGTTCCTTTTTGCAAAACTAGATTAGCCCCTTTTAACAATTTTTTACTTAGTTTTTTTTCGGTAACTAGCATGGTGACCCAAAACACTTTTAAAGTGTGTTTGGGTACATTTGATTTTAATTGCTCGTTGTTTTTTAGCAGGTCTAACAAAAAAGAGGAGGGGACTCTACCCATTTTCCAACTCTTGGACAAACCAGAGCTTCCTAGAAGCTTCCCCCACCACCGTGTTTTGATTTTAGCTTGTTACAAGCTTGTTGTAAGCCTTTGGATCCCAGATAACAAGGACCAAAGTGCATCAATTTCAATTTGTTGATATTGTAAATCAATACTAGTAAAAACAAAAGATCTTTTCGAATAGGCTCTTTCGAGCCTATTCACCATCCCGCCTGGGGGGGATTTGCGTCCGTGTCATTTTTTGCTTTTTGTTCATCTTTTTTCAATCTAGCGTAGTACTAATCTGCAGGGTAGTATACTTTGATTTAAAAGCATTTCCATATTCCATTTCTATTGGTTTCAAAGTAACTTTAATACTTACCCCGCGAGCCTCCTTTTGAGCCGAAAGGTGAAGAAAGGTTCGTGGTAATCTAATTAGAAAATTGTGGTTTACTTATTTTTTTATGTTTCATTTGTTTCAATAACCATAATAAAATCAACCCCTCCTTGATTCCCCGATTGAGGTCCACTTGGAATGAAAGAGGTTCCTGGGGGGTTTTCTTTTTAATAAGAACACCTTGTCTAAAATTTACTAAAATTGACAAGACTCCGGTGCGTATGCTCTGCACTTGGATGCGGTTCATCCGATCAATCAAGCTACATCAAAAGCACTTGAGTGACTAGAATAATTAGGATTCACTCTCCCAAACTGACAAACCATCAGGTGAAAATCCAACACTTCGATCAAACCATTACGGTGGCAAAATACCCAAAGGAAGCGGGAACTCCTGAAAAGTGACCTCGAGGCGCCGATCTCTGTTACACCTGCAGGTGCATTATGAACAATAGCCTCAGAGACTCCATTTAGCTCACATATTCCTTGCGGGTAGCCGTGAAGGTTTAGTTTTGGACATACTCCAAGTACTCTTGGGTATATTTGGAGTCCACCCCTTCGT
>LPNX010906694.1:305218-388396 GCA_001517045.1 Pseudotsuga menziesii | reverse complement strand
TTGAATAAACAACTGATAATTTCTGAGTTTTTCACTCCATACCTCCAAAGTTGGGGTGGTTGGCTTGGCATTTAGGCCTATTGAGGTTATTAGAGTCTATGGGTCAATGTATAAACATGCTAGGCATCATGGTCGAGTCATATGAACATGTCTAAGTCCCCCTAGGTTTTTTTCAAATTTTTAATTTTTAAAAAATTTTCACTGTTTTTTAGTAAAATTTATTTTTTCCAAAACTTAGGGTATTTTTTAATAGTTTAATTAGAAAAATTGATTTTGTAATAAAAGTGGGCCAAATAATCAGTTTCGGTCATGTAGGTGCTCATTTTCAAGCTAAGAGCACCATGTAAACCCATGAACCCGCTATTTCCTAGTTTTGAGTGATTTTTCCATCACTCAGGTCAGAAAGCCCCAAAAAATCAATTATTGATTATTTTAATTAATAAATTGATGAATAATGGAGCAAATCCAAAATCCTAGATCAGTGGATTCTCAACCGATTTGATTGAAATCAGTCAGATCTGAACAAGATTGATTGGATGTGACAAATCCTTGACTGAAGGAGGTGATCTGGACAGATCCATAGTTGAACTTCAGCATCCTTTATGGGGAATTTCGCCCTCCCTCTCTCCTCCACACTTTTGGGCTCATCTGGATGAGTTTTGGTGGATGCTTCAGTCAACAGGTTGAGGTGTCAGTCAGATCAGCCCCCTGATTAACAGTTGCACTCAGTGAGACTCAGATCTGGCTCAGTTAGACACATATCAGGCATTGATGGACTCTCCTTCAGCTACAATGATTTGTCTCCTTGGGATTTGCGCCCCCCTGGGATGGATCTCCTATTTTTTGTTTAAATAAAGCACAGGCTGCCTCTTCCAAGCTAGTTAGAGTTGGATTGAGGAGATGTTTCCATTGTAATACTGCTATATTTTTTTATTGTGAATCAAGAAGCTTTGGAGGCTATACCATGTAGTGCATGTGTTTGTGTGGATTCCCAGCGTCACGCTGCTAATGTGGTAACTACAATTTCTTTCCAATTTCTGTGCTGCTTTTGTTTTCTGGCTTCAAGGATTCAGTTGAATCAAGTAAGGGTGTAAACTCGGCAAGTTGGATTACTTGTTCTTGTTTATCCATATTATGTATGCTCAAGAATTTCAGTGATATGCTTAAATAAGATTATTTTTGCATGATCTTTCATTCTTGTTGTTTTATACATATATATCCAGATCTCACGAGGTGTTGTGTAGGCTTGTGTTATTTAGTTGCAGTTTCCCGATTGGACGAAGGTGTGGATCAAGATTGACGCCATTTCTTATCCAATAAGCTCAAGACTCTATCCTTCAGCACTCCACAAAAGGGCCTCATTTTCAGCTTGCTCCATTCAAGCAACAAGTCGACCTTCTCTCCTCTTTTTCTCCTTTCTTTAAAAAATCAATCTTTCGATTACCTGTCTCTTCCTCTTATGATTAGATCTAGTTCTACGAATTGAATATATATTGGTAGATCTAGTTTATAATAGTCTTGCTGCTTAGATCTATAATTTCATAAAGATAGATATAGGTGTAGGAATTTCTTTTTTTGCAAGTAGCTAAAGCATAGATCTAAAGCTTGCTCATAAGGTAGTTTCTTTTTTCGTTCTTCAAAGATTTAAATTCTACAAGAAAAGTGCATATCTCATTGGCTGCCCAAACAACAAGCCAAGATCCCAAGGAAATCTTTATTTCCTTGGTTCCTTTTTGAAAAACTAGATTAGCCCCTTTTAACAATATTTTACTTAGTTTTTTTTCGGTAACTAGTGTGGTGACCCAAAACACTTTTAAAGTGTGTCTGGGCACATTTGATTTTAATTGCTCACTGTTTTTTAGTAGGTCTAACAAAAAAGAGGAGGAGACTCTGCCCATTTTCCAACTCTTCGACAAACCAGAGCTTCCCATAAGCTTCCCCCACCGATGTGTTTTGATTTTAGCTTGTTTCAAGCTTGTTGTAAGCCTTTGGATCCCAGATAACAAGGACCAAAGTGCATCAATTTCAATTTGCTGATATTGTAAATCGCTGCTAATAAAAACAAAAGATCTTTTCGAATAGGCTCTTTCAAGCCTATTCACCATCCCCCTCTCGGGGGATTTGTGTCCGTGTCATTTTTTGCTTTTTGTTCATCTTTTTTCAATCTAGCGTAGTACTAATCTACAAGGTAGTATACTTTGATTTAAAATCATTTCCATATTCCATTTCTATTGGTTTCAAAGTAACTTTAATACTTACCCCACGAGCCTCCTTTTGAGCCGAAAGGTGAAGAAAGGTTCGTGGTAGTCTAATTATAAAATTGTGGTTTGCTTATTTTTTTTATGTTTCATTTGTTATCATCATTTGTTTCAATAACCATAATAAAATCAACCCCTCCTTGATTCCCCGATTGAGGTCCACTTGGACCGTAAGAGGTTCCTGGGGGGTTTTCTTTTTAATAAGAACACCTTGTCTAAAATTTACTAAAATTGACAAGACTCTGGTGTGTATGCTCTGCACTTGGCTGTGGTTCGTCCGATCAATCAAGCTGCATCAAAAGCACTTGAGTGACTAGAATAATTAGTATTCACTCTCCCAAATTGACAAACCATCAGGTGAAAATCCAACACCTCGATCAAACCATTATGGTGGCAAAATACCCAAAGGAAGTGGGAACTCCTAAAAAGTGACCTCGAGGCGCCGATCTCTGTTACACCTGTGGGTGTATTATGTACAATAGCCTCAAAGACTCCATTCAACTCACATATTCCTTGCTGGTAGCCGTGAAGGTTTAGTTTTGGACATACTCCAAGTACTCTTGGGTATATCTGGAGTCCACCCCTTCGCCTAATTTTAATCAACTCATATTTCATATTAACTTAAAACGTACCAAGAGACAATCGCAAAACATTCACTCCAAGCACATGGAAGTACATTGATTATATTTTGACTCCATTTTAAGGCACTGGCTATTCTCTTTCTTTCTATATATATTGTGTCTCAGCATTGTGCTTTCGTGTGCTCATTTTGTATCTTGTCATCTATGGTTGTTTATGGTTAAAATTCAAACTCCTAAGTAACTCATTTAATTTAACATCACCATACTAAATAATTTTGCCTTAGTAACTTAATAAGGTTTACCCCCCTTGGCTTCGTTAGGAGTTGAGCCTAAATGGAGGAGTCAAGAACAAGGTGACAACCTTGACTTGAGACTTGCCCCCAAGGATACACCGAGTGGCTTGAAGATTTCTGCCACGTGACCCAGGTGTGTGAAAGGCGGCAACAAGGCACACTTGTAGAAACAGATGATCAATGGATGTAAGACACTAAAGAAAGCAAAGTTGGATGCATGCACTTGGGTCCACCTTGGAAGCAAGGGGATTGCAAGAATTTGGCAAGACTCATGTATATGTGAGGATGCCCCGTTGTGTTAAGGCTATTAATTCAAACAAGCATTCAAGTACAAAGTATTATATGATTGGTGCTAAGTATTGGGGTTGGCATAGTAAAATGAATTCGCATGGCTAGGTGAAAATGAGAAGTGAATGGGGGACCTATAGGAGGTGGGGCTATAGTTGCTTCAGGGTTTGGATTGACAATTATGGGCAAGTTGTGCCTTTTGTAATTGTAGTATGTAAAAAGAGTTGCACATGGTTTTCCTAGCTCCTAAGGAAGTATGGTTCGGTTTTGGCATGGGATGGAGTCACTGGTTGAACCATATTTATTCTCTCGGGAGGCCTACCTTACCCACAGTCTCCGCGGATTAGGGTAGCTATGTTTGCTAATCTACGGAAACACTAAGAATAGGAGGCGGTTGGGCGTAAGGGAGAGGGAATAACTAGCTTAAAAGTGAGGGAAGACTTCATATGTTGTACATTGTAACATACTTCATCTAATAAAGTTTAAGGCATATGCCTTGAGTGTCATTTGCAAATGTGCCTTGGGCTCATTTTCTGGGATGAATGTTATTATGTTTTATGTGATGCGTTGTGCTAACTAACTGTTATAATATTGGCTAAGTATAAGTATGTTGGGGATGTTTTGAAGGCCATAGTTGAACATGTGCCTAATGTTGGATAACTTGGTTAAGTAGAACTAGAGTTGCACATCTAACATATTGTACTCTAAGGCAAAGTTATGGGGAGACCTTACGCAAATAAGTGTAGTTTGGTTGCAGTAAGCACAATTTAGTTAAACCCTTGTGTCCAAGGAAAGGCATTGTCATACAACTTGAGATGACAAAAAAAAATTGGACAACCTCCTAGGTTTGTGACAAGTGGTATCAAAGAAAAACTTACAGTTGTTGCAATATTCTTCGCCACTATCACTCCCGTGACAAGTGGTACTCTATGTTGGTAAGGTGGAAATAGAGCACAACTTCTACTAGAAGTTGGTTTTAGGATCTTGTTAAGCACCCTTTACCACATCTTGGATGGGTGCAATAGGTTTAAAGGGTGGTTCAACTAGTACAAGATGCTCTTTCAATCGTCTCTATGCAAGGAACTTGCTTGAGAAGGTAAGCTACAAGTTAAGGTAGCACTTGGCATAAGTATTATATATAGTGCCCTCTATTTTAATAGTTGTCCAAAGGATTGGCTACAATAAAAGGATACCAAATAAAAGTGGAGGATGATGCAGAGTTGTTGTTGCATACTATGGTCAGTCCAGAAGTAGCTTGGCTAAGTGTCCCACTGTAACACAAAGTGCATTTTAGCCAAGTTAAGATGCATGCAACTATTATAAAGGACACACTCAATATTATCTTGGGACCAAGACATTTCACAATGGACCTTCTAAAGATAGAATTGTTTGTACCTAGGGTCAAGCCATTTCAGGGTTAGGTAAATTTCTCATTTCTTCTTTTGACGATTAATTGGGCAACATAATTATTTAGCATACAAAAGGGAGAAGCCCCTCTAAAAGCAGACTCTACGAAGGATTGGTGCCTTAGCCAACAACAAAATGAAGCCACAACCAACTTTGTTATGTGGATTTGTTTGTCAACAGAATGGCAGTGTACACATTGGTGGATTATGGTGCCTCTCACAACTTCTTGAAGTGGGAGTTGGAAAGTGAACTAGGTATTAGAGTTGGATCATGCAAAGCTCTAGTAAATGCATCCAATTCTAATGTGAAACAGTTGCAATTGCAACCATAGTTCACATACAGTTCGACAAGTGGAAGGGCCATGTAGACTTAATAATGATGCAAGTTAATGACTTTGAAGTAATTATTGGGAAATACTTGATAAGGAGAATGCAATCAATTCTCATGCCATTTGCGGGCAAGTTGGTGATGCTTGGAGGGAAAAATACTTGTGTTTGCATACAAGAGCAAGGAATTCACAAGGAAAGATGCAACTGTTATTTGCATTGAGCACGAAGAGGACAACCGAGCACACAGATTCACAGTTTTTTGCAACAATCATCAAGGAAATGGATGAGAGGGGAATTGGGACACTTATTCTGCTAGCATTGTCGATGTGTTGGATGAGCTCATGATTTAATGCGTGACTTTTGCCAAAAGTGCTCCCCCCTAAGTACATTGTTGACCATCGCATCGAGCTTGAACCAATGTTGCAACCTCTGACAAAGACTCTTTACTTAATTTTAGGTCCTAAGTTAGAGGAGTTGTGAAGGTAATCGATAGTGTTTCTTGATGTTGGATTCATCAAACCTTCCACGTCCCTGTATGGTGCACATGTCCTCTTCCAAAAGAAGAAGGACATCCCTGAGTTGAGGATGTGCTTGGAATACCATGCATTGAATAAGCAAACCATCAATACCCCACACCCCTTAACATTGGCAATGGATTGCTTTAATAAGTTGGCTAAGGGAAAAGACTTCTCAAAGATGGACTTGGGATAGGGATACGACCAAGTAAGGATAAAAAAAGGAGATGAGTAAAAGACAACTTGTGTAATAAGGTATGACAATTGTGATTTTCTTGTTATGCTTTTTGGGTTGTGCAACAGACTAGCCACCTTTTACACCTTAATAAACTACTTGTTCTAACCACTCATAGTTATTGTCTATCTAGACAATGTTGTGATGTTCAATGAGAACCTAGAAGACCATAAGAAGCATTTGGCAGAAGCCTTTGAGGCCTTAAGGTAGAACCAATTATACTTGAAGAGTCCAAGTGTGTCTTTGGCTATACTAAAATTCCATTATTAGACCACTGGATTGGGTAAGGATGCATCTGTATGGATCCTACAAAGATCAAAGCTACTAAGGATTGGAAGGAACCCATAACAACTCATGAGGTAAGAAGTTTCCTTGGATTGGCTAACTAATGTCGTATATTTCTTGAAGGGTACTCTAAGATTTCAACATCATTTAGTGATTTGTTGAAAGAAAATAGACCATGGAATTGGATGGAGAAGTATTGCAAAACATTATGCGAACTCAAAGTTATCAAACTTTGAGTAGTCATTCAAGGTATAGACAAATGCCTCAGAATTCTCCACTGAAGGATTTTTATCACAAGAAGGACATCAAGTGACGTAGGAGAGTATAATGCTACAAGATCGTGTACTCAGGTACCTTATTCACAAGAAATACCATAGTTGTCCATTGCCTACAAACATGGAGGCACTACTTGTCAGGAAATTCATTCATTGTTAAGATGGACATTGTTGTAATGAACTACTTTGTGATGCAAGCAATGTTGTCACCTAAGCAAGCATAGTGGACATATTTATTGGAAAAATTCAACATGACCATTGAGTACCAACCAAGCATGCTTAATGCACCAACAAATGCCTTAAGTAGGAAGGTGTCTCTTACAATATTAGAAGAATATGAGTTGTTCATGCCCATGGGCAGTTATGTGTAGGTGTTTACAGACTTGCATGAGAAGATCAAATAAGAATTGTAGAAAGACCCATAAGACCCCATTGCAATGAACATCTTGAAGCAAGTGTAGGAAGGCAAGATAAGGAGCTTTTGGATAAGCTATGAACATCTATGCTTTTGCAATCGCATCTATGTGCCCCAAGACATACAATCTTAGTAAGGAGCTCTTGAATAAGTGCCATGACTCGCCTTGGGCTGGTCACTTAGGGTAATGAAGAATGATGGCATTATTGGAAAGAGGGTACTACTGGGGGCATATACAAATGGATGTGGAAGAGTACATCAAGACTTATCTTATATGCTAAGAAGATAAGGAAAATACCAAAATGCAAGCTAGTACATTACAACATTTGTTGGTGCCGGAGAGACATTCAACAAGAATCTCTATGGACTTCATCACTCAACTTTCTGTTTCACAAGGATACAATGGGAATTTGTGGTTGTTGATAGATTTTCCAAGAATTCCATCTTTGTGCCAATGAAAGTGCATTGTGCCACATAGGAAGTTGCAATGTTTTTTTTCAAAAAATGTTGTGAATATATGGGGTCTATGAATAAACATTGAATTAGACATAGACACAAAGTTTGGGAGGCAGTTTTGGGTAGAGTTGTTCAGGCTCGTCGGTACCAAATTGTTGATGAGTTTGAGATATCACCAATAAACCGATGGGTAGATAGAATGCATGAATTCCATTTTGGAAGATTATTTAAGGCATTTCATCCATGTGAACCAATCAAAATGGGCAAAGTTTTTGGATGCAACCTAATTCAACTACAAGATGCATAACAGTTATGTGGCATGACACAATCCATTTGAGTTGCAAATGGGTAGCAACTTTGGCTTCCCAAAGAGTTTTGCAAAGACACTATTAGCAAAACCCATCAACCTTTGGGTTCATTAAATCATGGAAGGACATATTGGAGATGGCTCATGTTCAGTTGATGAATGCATCATAAAGGATGAAGCATTGGGAAGATTGTGATAGGAGGGAGGTATAATTCAAAGTAGGTGACGTAGTCTTACTTAAGTAGGGAAATAATAGTTAGAGATACCAAATGGCATATATAGTGCTTTGTTGCAAAGGTTTCAATAGTAATTCAAGGTACTTGACAATATTGACAACGCCACTTATAGATTGGAGCTATTAAAACACATGAGAACTCGCCATTCATTTTCCACATCAGTCAGTTGAAGCCTTGTAGGATTAACGAAGGCAATCCTAGCATATTTGTTTCATCTAAAGAACCTATGGTGATCATAAAAAGACCAAATATGGAGGCTGACATGATATTTGCACACATGAATGCATAATTCAACAAGAATCGAAGGCAGGATTAGTTTCTCAACTACGAGGATAAACCTAAAGAGGACAATAGTTGGGAAAGGAAGAATGCATTACGGTAGTATGAAAATAAGATCCAAGAGTTCAAGAAACAAAACCTTAGTGCACTTAGGCAAGTGTTATTCGAACATTTTTGAGATGATGACAAGTTTGGTGGGGAAGGATGTGAGGACTCTGCTTGTGGCTAACAATAGGTGCAGTAGCAAGTGAGCATAAAGGGTCACCAAGGAAGATCATGATGCCAAAAATTAAATGTTCAATTGATGAATGGAGTGGTGAAACATTCATGTTGACTTAATAATACTTGGGGTTTCCTTAGGTACACAATCTAGACATGTGGACCCAAGGAACTTGAGCCTTCCTAATCGACGATCATTACCTTTTATGGACTTGATTGGACACACTCATTGGGCACACTTATGATGGATGCAATTGTGGCATGAGAACATGTGATGGGCACATAAGCACCATACATACTTGTGATAGGTGCACTTGCAGACACGAATGATCGATGGATGAAAGACACTAAAGGAAGCAAAATTGGATGAGGAAACCTTGGTCCNGATTATATATATATATATATATATATATATATATATATAGGAGGATGCCTCATTTTGCTAACGCAATTAATTCAAGTAAGCATTTAAGCGCAGAGAGTTATGTGATTGTGCTAAGTACTAGGGTTGGAACATTAGGGCGAATTTGTAATGGTTGCGTGAGAGAATAAGACCTATAGAAGGCAAGCCTGTGGTTTCTTTAGGAGTTGGATTGATAGTTATGTACAAGTTGTACCTTTTGTAATTGTAGTCTATAAAAAGAGATACGGGGAGTTAGCTATACTCCTCTATTGTACATTGTAACATACTTCACCTAATAATTTTTAAGGCATTTTCCTTGGGTGTCATTTGTACATGTGCCTTGTGTTCTCTTTTGTTGGATGAACGTTGTTATGTTTCCCACGATGCATTGTGTTTGCTAGTCGTTATAATATTGGCTAAGTATTGTTGAGATGTTTTTAAGGTTGTGGTTTGATGTATGCTTATTGATGGGTAGCTTGGTTAAGCAGAACTAAAGGTGCACATTCATTATAGTATATTCTAAGGTGAAGTTATGGGTAGCCCTTAGGTAAAGAGGTATAGTATGGTTGTAGTAGACATAGGTTGGTCAAGCTCTCATGACTGAGGCAAGGCAGTGTTGCATGATAGGAGATGATGAATATAAAAAATTTAGGTAAAACTCATAGGGTCATAACATAAACCATGATGCCTAGTTCCCATATACAATACAAAAATATCATCAAATTAAGGATCTATTGTTTGCCACATTATATTCTTATTTAACAACCATTTTCTTGCTTGCATATATCTCTTGACTATCCTTGCAATGGTCCATACTTGGTCATCCTGGAATGTTGCTTCCTAGTCTTCGGTGAGGCTTTTGGCCCTTTCTTTGATGTGCGAGTAGGAAATGTAACAAACAAGGAAGTGTTTCCCTATTTCCACTTCATTGTTTCACATATCCTACACAACCTTTCCTCCCACAATTCATTGGGTTGCTCCGATCTTCCTCTTTCACACCCTAGCCTATGGGAGATGGTTCTTGGCTAATCCATTACATGCTTTTCATGTTATGATGTATTTAGTTTTAGAAATTATAGAATTTTGATTTCCCCTTGCTTGTTAAAGTTTTATATGTTGTATTGTTGTTTTCTATCATTATGTTTCTTCTATTTCCCCTTGTTGTAGCATTGTGGACATGGCTTTTGAATTATTTATATCTATCAAGTAATAATTCTCTTATATGGCCCAATATCCAAGCCAAATTATACACTCGAGGTCCCATGATTCTTCCTTTTCAACTCATCTTAGGCAATTTTGTCCAAAAACATTTCATTGTTCTTGGCTGCCATTTTCTACATATATAAAATCATTTTTCTAAGAGGCTCCAACTCTGTTGGGCATAATCTCAATTATGTAAGGAGTATCTTGTGTTGGGTATTTTCCACTCGTAGGTTGTTTGTTATTAGATGTTTTTGTACTCAATCTAGATACTTCCACCTTCTTTTGGGTGCACTTAATCCCCAAACTTCACTACCATACAAGAGAATTGACATAATGGGTTTGGAAGAGGGAATGTCATATATTCCAGTCCCATATCACCATCGACCTGCAAAAATTTTGAAGTATAAATAAAGCTTTCCACCCCCTTATAGTATTTTTTCGGGCACATATCCCAACTCATTTGTTCATTGAAATCCAATCCCAAGTAGTTGTTTTCTTGAGTTACTTTTAGCAGTTCTCCACCAAAGTTAATTTGGGGCTACATTTTTCTTTTCTTTTTGAGCGAAACCTCACTACCTTAGTTCCTTTCTTCTCTTCAATAATATTTGAAAAACATGAAAAAGTAGGGCATATCAAGTATCCTATAAGTTTCCACAAATAATTCAATGTTAGGTGTGACACAAAATCTTTAAATAATAATTCATATAAAATATCTCTCAAGACAAGAAGAAGGAAATACATTTATGATAAAAGTGGAAATTGTATAAATGAAAATATTATCAGTGAATATCGAGCACGATTAGGAAAGCAATACCATGGAAGCAAGAAATAAAGAACAAAAAAGACTGCTAAACATATAAAATTCACTCCCCCTTATCTACATAGTCATTATGCTGAGTGTAAAACCCGCATCATAATAACCAAAACTCTTCCTCCAAGTGAAGATAAATTCAATTTTTTCATTAGCTTTAATTCCAAGGTTGTATAGTCCTCCACAACGATCATGCAATTCTACCATACAATAGTCTTTGTTGTTTTTCCCATGAAATACGTATTTTATGAAAACTTGTCAAACATTTTTCTTCATTCCAAGGATGACATTGAGGCTAAACCAAATTTTACAGAAGCTCAAGGTTTTGTCAACACAAGGCTCAAGATTGTTACAACAATATACTCATTAAGATATTAGCATGCAACTTACGTGAATTGAACATGGGTGGGGAGGATGACATCCCTTCCTCACAACAACTCGTGCTAGACCCAATTGATTTAAAAGACCTTTATTATATGCAAAATCATTGAAATTGTAACAAATTGGATGGACATCTATCATTGGGAAAGTATGAATCGATTTTATTAAGGTGGCGATAAATTAACACGATGGACTTGTAAATACTAGTTTGTTTTTTTAACCATAAAATGTAACCTTCATTAAACTATTGGTATAAAGTTATTTTTCAAAACATTTTATCAACTTCTCACATTTTATTTCACAAAAAATAATACTATACTTTTATATTCAAAGTATAAAAAAAGATTATCAACTCATAAAAACAATATTCAACAGTTAGATATTTGCCTTCCCTTCCCTAGTACAAGTCTAGTGGCATTCGTATATACCAACTAGACCTCTTGTCTGAAAAACAAAAAAATGCATTCTATTTCTACCTCTTGTTTGAAACAATAGCCTTGTATGATATTACAAAACTCTACTTATCAATATGTGAAAACTATAAAGTCTGGAAAGATTAAGAACAATCTTCCAAAAATGAGATACTAAGTGTTGATAAACAACCTTCCTAGTGCTATATACTATAGAAGAACCACATAAAAATCAAATGTCGTTTCAAAATATAGGATAATGCCTTATGATATCACGTTTGAATCGCACAACTCCATATAATATATATTGCCTTCATTCATATATAGAGCTTGCTTGGAAAGTATATTTGCTTCCCCACTGTATTCTCTAAATACATGCCAAAAATTTATCCCTACAAATTCTGCTCGGAGTATTCTAATTCTTTTCTTCCAACCTTCAAGGGAAGCCACTTATAATTGACAATTTCGGATAGCCTAGTCAATAATCACTTTGTTATCTCCAGCTACCTGCAAGTGTACAATTTGTTTAGATTGAGCAAAGTATAAAAGACCCCAAATAGAAAGTAATTCACCGCGAGTATTGGTACCCCGGCCACAATTCGATTTAGTTTTAAAAACAAACAAATCTCTCAATTTCAAATAAACACCAATTCCACATCTTAAAACGTTATCTTGAGAATAACCATCAAAGTATTCTATTGGCAAACTATTATTGAAATAAGGAGCAATATCTACTATGTCATGTCTGCCTTCCTTCTTTTTATAAATTTCCCCATCTACTCCAACTTCATTAATACTAACCCTAAAAACATTCTTTTACTTACCCTCAAATATAACACCATTCTTGTATTTCCGTATTTCATAGCAAATGACACAAGCACTAGTACAAAATGAGGAATGAATGACTAATATTTGGATATAAACGACTATTTTTTAGTCAGTGACTAATAGTAGTTAATTTTCGCTATCTTATATCTTGACTAAATTAGTCATATTTAACTTAGTCATTAATTGGTTGACTTATTAGTCATTGATTACCGCAATTAATAACCAAATATACGACTAAATAAACTACTAGATGATAAATCAAGGTAACATATTAATGACTAAGCTAAATATGACTAAACGTTACTCACACTATAAATACTAGAAACTAACTACTAATAGTTGTATATATGCGAATTTAGTCATTTTCTTAGTCACAAATTTATGATAGGGCATGGAGGAATCGAACCGCCAACCTCCTACTTATAATTAGGCAGGTGCTCTACCATTGAGCTAGCACCCTTTAAGAAGTTGTTATTTCCTGACAATGATGATATTAAAACAAATTTTGCATCATTCAAGCATACAAAATAATGATTACCAAGTTGTTATAGATCCATAATGGCTTACCTTGTACTAGTACTTCAATTGCATTTATTCACACTTAATAAATGCAGTTGAGGACTTGAAGGACTAGTATAAGGTAAGCCATTATGGATTTATAGTAACTTGGTAATCATTATTTTGTATGCTTGAATGATGCAAAATGAAAAAAAATCCCAGAAATATACAGGTTATGCTCATACAGGTCCTTCTTTAACACCAATTGAGTTGTTGATTGCATTTAAGCCATTATGGATCTATAGGAATGGCAAGCATGCATCCATTGTTAAATTATCTACTGGGTCATCTAGAGTCATTCCAAGATATTTGAAATTGACTGAAAAATCATAAGTAACTTGAGGATAATGGTGGATGATGCCATGGAAAGGATAATTTTAATTTATTTGGAAGCAAAGGATGAGCAAATGGCGTCCTAAAGTCATCTTCCTCCAATGTGGGCCAAGCCACCATCCCCTGTAAAATGAACATAGGTGCACATTTCTCTTAGGTTCCATGAACATCTTACACAACCTTCAGATAGTTTAAATCAGATTTGGATGTCCTTCTTAAATTCAAAGGACCAAAACTTGAACTAGTAGATTTGGAATATTTAAAATATATGTACAAAAAGTTTCCACATGTAATAAACCAATACAACATTTAGTTATTGCATGATATTAGAGTGGATGGACATATTGTTAGACAACATTTGGAGAGTTTTTATACTATTTGGATGTTCATTCCTAGGATGTATATGCCCATCCTAAGAAAAAGTAACCTCTAAATTATTTTTAAAAATTCAGATAGAAAATTTGGAATGAACAAGGTACGACCCCTTGTAATTTTCTTTAGTCTCCAATGGAGAAACTCATCACCCAAAATGCATATAGAATAGTAAAAATAAATATACTACTAATTCCATTTCATTTCAAGAAGAATGGGCATTAACTCCAAGTAGTCTTAGCCACTAGATAAATGGAAATGGAATGACTAGATGAAATATTAGCAACAATACCTTCGAGTTTGCTTACTGACAAGAAGTATGAATACTTATGTGATCATTTTATTTAGAGGCAGCTTAAGCAACCACTAACCTGCAATCAAGGCAAGAAACCATGTTCAGATTGATATATAAAGAAAATAAAATACAAGTTAAAGATAGACTATGCCAATCCCACTATCATTTATACCTCGAAAGAGAACTAGCAAATCTCCCAAAACTATTCAACTTTGTCCAAAATGCCCACTTGGAATGTCATTGTTTAAACAAAACAAAAAAAATTGAAAACATGAAAGTAGTAATTTACTCTACCTGACTATTGGATGCAAAGTCATATAGTTGTACAACAAAATTAGTCAAGCACATACAATAAAATTATAAATGGACAAAAAGAAGAAAACAATGTGATTTAGGCCTTCCTTTATATACTCATATATATATTGTGACGAGAATTTGTCTCTTAGGAGAAAAGTCACTAACGAAGCAATGGACATACCTGAGAGAGTTATAGATAGGTAGATGTAGGGAAGAGTGAGACAAATATAGATCTCAAGGTATTAATCAAAACAATCTAGAAACTAGGATGAACCTTCAATCCCATTGTCACAATAAATGACAGTATTTTAGGACAGTCATACATCAAGCAAATAGAATCTCCTTTCAAATGTGTAGAGGCAGTCGTAACCCACACTCTACCACGTCCATCAGACTACATCACACTTCCATACATAGTAGTAGCCTCAAGGAGCACAAAAACCTCTATAAAGTCTAAACATGCTTGGCATGTTGCAACAGGTTGAACAAGAACCACAATAACCCTAGTAAAGGTCACGGTAGGCACCAAAAACAATACACTCACATAAAATACCTCAAAACAATAAGCATACCACATATCAAGCCAAGCAAACTAAAGGAACGGTCATGGTTCAGTCTAGCAGACTTGACAAAGGTCACAACCCAACTTAGCAGCTCAAAAAAGGTCATAGCATAGTCCAAACATCTCACACAGGTCACGGATCTATCCAAACATCCCATAGAGGCCATTGGTATGTCCAAACAACCCACAAAGATCATGGTTCTGTCCTAGTAGAGGTCACGGCTCATCCTACAAGGCCACGACTCAATACTAGCAACCTCAAAGGTGGTCGCAGTTCAACATAGTGGGAAGACAACCCTTTCACCCACAAGACCAAGATGTACCATTAAGGTACATAAATAACCATTTTACCCACATGACCAAGGTGTACAATCAAGGTGGGGAAACAACCCTTTTACCCACAAGACCAAGGGTCAAACTTCTATCTTCTCTCTTAAGGTATATAGTCCATAGTTGTTATGTACAAAAACAATAAGTTTTTTCATGACCATATAAGGAAGGTCCAAACTATGAAACACTTTGAGTGACTACAATACAACATTTATACCATAATTTTCATTTCTTTCAACTTAACGCTCCCAAAGGTCCCTGTGTTAAAGTTGAAGCATCCAAGGACAATAAATAACAACGGTGGTAATAAATTAATGAACAAGTTAAACTAGTATACATAAAGGAGAAAACAATGTGGTATATATAACATAATTTTCATTTCTTTCAACTTAACACTCCCAAATGTCCCTATGTTAAAGTTGAAGCATCCAAGGACAATAAATAATAGCAGTAGTAATAAATTAATTGACAAGTTAAAATAACATAGGTAAAGGAGAAAACAATGTGGTAACATATATAACATAATTTTCATTTCTTTCCACTAACACTCCCAAAGGTCCCTGTGTTAAAGTTGAAGCATCTAAGGACAATAAATAATAGTAGTAGTAATAAATTAATGAACAAGTTAAACTAGCATACGTAAAGGAGAAAACAACGTGGTAACATTTATAACATAATTTTCATTTCTTTCAACTTAACACTCCCAAAGGTCCATGTGTTAAATTTGAAGCATCCAAGGACAATAAATAACAATAGTAGTAATAAATAATGGACAAGTTAAAATGGCATATATACGTAAAGGAGGAAACATTATGGTAACATATATAACATATTTTCATTTATTTCAACTTAACACTCCCAAAGGTACCCGTGTTAAAGTTGAAGCATCCAAGGACAATAAATAGCATCAGCAGTAAAAAATTAATGAACAAGTTAAACTAGCATACACAAAGGATAAAACAATGTGGTTTAGACCTTCCTTTATATACTCAACTATATATTATTATTAGATTTTGTCTCTTAGGATACAAGTCACTAACGAAACAATGGACATAGCTGATAGAGAAAGAGATAGGTAGTTGCACGGAAGAGTTGGACAAGTACGGACCGCAAGGTATTAATCAAAACAGTCTAGAAATGAGGATCAACTTTCAATCCCATTATTGCAATAAATGACTGTGTTTTAGGATGGTCATACATCAAGCAAATAGAATGTCCTTTCAAATGTGCATAGGTAGCCTTAACCCACACTCTAGCACGTCCATCAGACAGTGGCACACTTCCATACATAGTAGCAGCCTCAAGGAGGCTGAAAAGGAGCGCATACCAATAATCATGACAAAAGGGTCAAGGTACCACACTAGGAGAGGGAGGCGCTAACACAAGGACCAACAAGGTTCAACACAAGGTCAAAAGTCAACAAGAGTGATCATAACAAAGTGGGAAGGCAACCCTTTCACCCACAACATCGAGGTGTACAATCAAGGTGGGAAAACAACCCTTTTACCCACAAGACTAAGGGTCAAACTTTTAGCTTCTCTCTCAAGGTATATAGTCCATAGGTGTTACGTACAATAACAATAAGTTTTATTATCACTATATAAGCAAGGTCCAAACTAGATAAACTTTATTCCTGTACATGCAGTACAATTATAAACGAACAAAAAGAAAAAAAAAATTGTTATCACATACAAGTTGATTCAACACTTTGGTAAGAATTTTAGTTGTAAAAGATATGTATGCTATGTATAACTCTCTGCAAGACAAAAGTGAAGCAACTATGAAACACTTCTAGTGACTGCAATACAACATATATATTAGATAATGCCTTATTGTATGTTAAACATAAATGCTCTTTTCATGAAGTGTTGGTACAATCTACTAGGGTTCAAATCACTGTTATAGGTGCCTATTGGTGATGTTAAGAAGGCAGGACAAACCATAAATTGTGCCCAAAATTTTCTGTATTGTTATTGATGATGCTAATACATGCCTACAATTGATATTTGTGTTGTTTGCATGTTCTTGGATGGTATAATTTTTGTTCGGGGCTACTGTAGGTCACCCTTTCAATGATTCTATAGCTTTTAGATTATGCCCAAAACACCGATTGGAGGGCACAATAAGGCCAATCATGCCCCAAAATTTATTCTAGGGTGAATTCATGACTCATGCCCAACCTTTGATTGCCCAAAATGGATAATTAATTCCCATAAATGATTAGATGTTTCTATACAGCTACATGATACTAATACTAAGGATGCAGTTGGCACTTCCACTACCACAAAGTGCCTAGACTTTCTCTTATGCACGTCCAGGGCCATGATCAACCCATTACCATCTTAATTCATAGGACACCCATACAAAATGGGGGGTAACATGTTCAATATGTGAAAGAATCTCCACACTCTCTATACTTACCAAAAAATGCATATTTCTTCATGAGACCAAAAGGTTCATATTTCCAAGTATCCTTATCTATCACCAAGACACTCAAAGGAATTTCCACGGTTTGACAAGAGGCTTTACATTGTTGTCTTAAGCAAATCAAAGTCATTAATGAGATAAAATACAAAGAGCATGAAAAACACATCAATACATGTCAAATTAATTTTGAGAGGGTTGATTTTCTAGTGGAGGTTGTCAGCATAGAAGGACAATTATTTGCCATCATTTGAACCATACTTCATCTATCCATCTCAACTAACATTTTTTTGAGGAGGTCGATCTATCTTTAGTTGTTGTTTTGACAAGTTTTTTCACCAATTTTGACACAGTCAATTTTCAATCTAGGCTATGTAGAGTAGTAAATACTCAGCATTGAAGAATTATGGTAGCATTCATTCCTCAGCTACGGAGATGCATGTTTCCTTCATTTCATCTCTTCAAAGGGATTATGAATTTAACTTTTGTTTCTAGGTCATATATCAATGATGGGATTTTGTTTACAAGGAAACAAGCACCCAAAGGAAAGAGAGTTCTATATGGTAGTGGTAGAAACTCATTAACCCTTAGAGAAAGTATCCAAAGGGGATTATTTTCCATCCCTATAACTATCAGACCACCATGCAAAGTTCCATGTGCAAGTGTTGTAAGGAATATTTTTTTCCACAATAAATACCGTGTTTCCCCTCTAACAACATGCTAAAACAAAATCTTAGAAATGGATAAAAAACAACAAGAAACTATGAGGAAGAGACCCTCTAATTACCTTTTTTATTTATGTTTTTATTTATAGTCCAAAATATTAGACATTTTGAATCA
This sequence comes from Pseudotsuga menziesii, assembly GCA_001517045.1. NCBI lineage: Eukaryota > Viridiplantae > Streptophyta > Pinopsida > Pinales > Pinaceae > Pseudotsuga > Pseudotsuga menziesii. Next base: position 369,971 of record LPNX010906694.1, on the reverse strand, counting down.
ATTAAACAAATGGAAGTGCCCCTCATTCACAAGGTGTCAAGAGTACGATGGTTATGGTCTAGAATTCTATACCTTTTGAAACAATTTGAAAAGTCGTAGGGAATCCCCTAATTATATACTCGTGGATACAAAACAAACAAACTTGACAAGTTGTTTGGCCCTCGATAACTTCAATTTATTCAATCAATGCATATATACGACTTAAAATTTCAAACTCAAGAGGAATATAAATGATTGAAATACATCCACAAAATAAATGCAAATAATCCAACAGACTCAAAGCAGTAAGAAAAAATAGAAGAACCATAAGATGCAACTTACATCAAAAGAAGCCATTTAAGGAGGCAGACAAAATAACAATTTATTCAGGGAATCCATCTCAAATATTTTAATAACAACCTTTCTTGGAAAAATAAGTCACCATACCATTACTATATTAAATTGCATAACAACAAATACATATATGGCATGAGAAGAATAGAAGGGAGACGCTAACCATGTTAAATGTTATAGTTTTCTCAAAGTTTAGGTTTTCATCTTGGAATTTGTGTGGGATTTGACCCCATTATCTCGTAATCTTCTTTTTTCCACCATTGCTTTTCCAAACCTTGTTAAACATATAAGGTCAAGTAAGTAAACAAACATTTGCAATTACTGAAAAAAGAGGGAGTCAAGGACAAGCATAATAACAAGACAAAAATATGACATGGAAAACTTTGAAATGGAAACCAATGAGACTTCTAGGCTTGGACTCTGGTGTTTATAAGAGACCAAAATGTTATCAACTCAAATGCATTTATCATCAATGGAGTTGTGTCTTTTTCTTTTGTTTGCTCGCTTTGTTAACACTAAAAATTGTTCACATAGCTCTTTATGGTCCAAACCATAACTATACATCATATTCCCACCATTATTTCCTCCATTTTGATCTTCACAACTAAATTTCCACCAAATATGGTCCAAAACATTATTATTCCTTCCCCATAAATAAAGAGAAGTTGAGCATTTATTGTGATTTATTCCCACTCTCTCCCAAAAGGACAAAAAAACCCTAAAAATGAGAATGGGTCAAAATACCATAGATAAATACCATGCACAATAAAATACCATGCTTAAAAAAACCTTGGACCATCCTATAAATACATTGTGAAGGTCTCCCAAAAAACACTTTTTGGCCATTCTAGAAACACTTTCACACTTTTAGTCACACTTTTCACTTCTTTGCCATTCACCACTCGCCAAATTATTCCCGCGGTGTGTGTTGAGCTTTCTCCATGCCCATTTGGATCCATTCCCCCTATTTTACAACCACTAATGGAGTAAAATGGAGACCAAAAGTCATGGAGTTGCAGGACCGTTTCCTCAGACGGCTACGGTGGCCCAACTTCAAAAGAAAGGTATTTGTTGTTCTTATTTTACATTAGTCAGTAGAATATATCTAAAAAATAAAAAATATTGTTATCGTTGTTATCGTTTATTATTGTTAATCAAAGTTGATCAATCCTTTGTACCATAAAATCTACCTTATGATGTGGACGATCTAGGGTAGGTGCTTTTGCACGTAGCAAGGGAGAAATCCCCACTACAATTTTGGCGACTCCACTTGGTCGATCCTTTCGTATATATTTTTTTGTATGTGTTTCTACTATTTTGTCATCCTTTGCTACCTCAGCCTTCATAGATTTGGCCCCCTCGCAGCATATATGAACTAGTCTTGCCTCAGTGCCTGCCCCCTCGCCCAAGCTGAGAGCCTTTTTCCAAAAAATTTCCAGTTTCAGTCAGATCGCACTTATTCGGCAAAAATATGCGAGCATGTTGCACGTTTTTTCTCGATAAGTGCAACCTAGGTCATGTCTTTTCCTCCGATAAGTGCGACCTGGACCAGAAATCCAAATCGTACTTGTCCTAGCTCTCAGAGTGACCTCGATCACTACTGTGACCCAGTTTTATGCGACCTGTCGTGCATAAACCCCTATTTTGTGCAACCTGAGTCTTTCGATTGTTTTTATTTCTCGATCGTGACTGTTTCACAGTCCTGTGCGACCTCGATCGCGCCTGTTTCGTCAACATGTGCAACCTGCAGTTTTTCAGTCCTTTTCAGTGTTTGAGATCCTTGTTCCATACCTGTTGTCTGTGTTCTACCTCTTCCCGTCCTATTTCTATCCATATCTGATCCATTACAGCCCCTTGGTTCATTTTGTGGTCCTATTTTCCTTGTATATGAGCACCTTGAGTCGAGCTTCGTAGTTGAGACCCCCTGTGTGTTTCCTACAATCTGATCAGTTCCTTATGCACTCATTTACTTGTGTATAATTTATTTTCTAGAAGAATTCATTGTGATTTTGCATGATATTTACTGTCATTTACTGTCATTTATCTACATTTTCATGTCTCGACCATGATATCATTGGGGTTTATATTTTACACATCACTTGCACACATCTCACACCGTAAAGAAAAACGCTTAGTTCATGACCCCAAGCTAGCCTTAAAAATTAACTTAATACAACCAACATGGTAACCTCATTTGAGGACCAAAACAATCTTGTAGCTAAGTCAAGACATTGAGGATAGGAATCCAAAAAACACCCCTCTGTTCCTCACATTTTGAGACATAATTGTTGTCCATTATGGGAACAAAATCCTCTTGTAATTGTTGACACGGTCATGACCAGTTTGTCGGAGGTCCCCCCGCTCTGCGGGAGTAAGCAACAACGAAGGGGTTCCAGAAGTCACGGCGGAATACTGCACTCCATTCTGCACTTAAGGCTAACCCTTTGTAGTCCTCCTCGTGCATGTTGGAGTATACCAGTTGTCGAGGGCCAAAGGGATGAAGTGCCAGTAAACCACTCCGAACTTGTCGTGAACGAGGTAGCATTGTTTCCATTCTGTCTAGGGCTCTTTTACCTGAGGTCCCTCTCGGTAGTTGGATTCTCTTAGCCTATTTTTATTCCATTTCATATTGTTTAACTGGGATTTCATCACCCTTTAGAGGATATGATTTGAGAGGGGCTTCCAACTTGTAGCTAGGATTTTGCTTGCACTCATACCCCATAGGTTAGTGCGTCATTTTCTTTCTAGCTAGAGTTGTTTGTTGGATTTCTGGCCACTTTGTTGTAGACTCACCTGCTATAACATGCTGTTGCAGTTTGGTTTTAGAGCTTTATTTTTGGCTTGTGAGCCACCATTTGTACGCTCTCCTTCTGCACATTCAGTTGTAGTTGGGTTTTTGATCCTGTGTTTGACACTCTTATGCCTACATTCATTCTACAACACACCATCACGTCATCATAAATCCACCATGCTACTGACATAGGCTTAGGGGGAATTCCCCTCAGTTCGGTTGCTTGAACCGTCATCGTCGAATCCATATTTGACATCATTCACCACCTTCATAGCCATATACGACCTCTAATTCTGATTCAGATTCCTTTTAATCTGAACCTACCTTGTTCACCGCCCCATCTAGCCCCATGGATGGTGCACCTCCTAATCTCTTTCAGGGGGGATGGTTGATAGTGGGCTTGTGTCTATTCCACCCATCGTTTCGGGTATCCCTTTCGTTGGATCGACAGGTCCTGGTCCTAGTGGGCCCTTTGCCATCGCACACACTGCTGCTGGTCCTCTACCTACTAGTGGTGTCCCCACTCGAGCCACTGTGGTTCCTACCATACCACCATTCATGCATGGGGGCAGTGGCCCTTCCACATCCATTTAGACTATTCCTTTCATCCCAGTGACTACTCCTACTGTCAGAAGTCAACCTTACCCACCCCCATTTAACCATGGGAACTACATTCCTAATGGTGGTAGCACCATTGTTGGCCCTTCCCAATCTGGTTTCCATTATAGTCTACCTTTCATGGCTAGCCTCAACCTGCCTGATTTGGCATGGTTGACCAATGACCCCATTCGTCATAACCCATTATGGCCTCCCATGCCTACCAAACTCCCCTTAGACATCCCTAAGTTTGAGGGAAAGAAGGGAGAAGACCCCCAAAACCATTTTATGTCATTCCACTTATGGTGTTCATCTAACAACATAGTGGACGATTCTATCTAATTGCGGTTATTCCAATGCACACTCACAAGCATTGCGGCCAAATGGTATATCAAACTGCCTCATGCCACCCACCGAAATTTTTTCTCGTTAGCCTCGATGTTTCTCCAGTACGTCCAATTGCTCATTTATTATGATGAGGGTGTGGAAATTCTATTATCCTATAGACAAAACACAACTACGCATGTCACAGATCATATCCATGAATGGGGTCGTGATCGCAATAGCTTGTGTAAGATCCAATTAGATGATATGATTTTCCTATTTTGGTTTCTTAAAACTTTACTCCCCCCATCGCCAAGGACATTGCATCTTAGCGTCCACAAACTGAAGTTATGGTAAACATGGCATGAAAAGTGCTGAAATGGAGCCATTAACTTGAACGAGATGTGCATTTTAGAATGCAATCAAACAGCTAAAAACTCGTACAACTAAAATATTCCCAGCAACTAAATTCAATAATTAAAGATGAATTATGTGTCGCTTGCCTTGATAGTTCTCCCGGACATGAAGATTTAGAGACAAAGACTATAATTTTCCCCTGCGATATTGCTTGTGAAGTGATCCTGTATAATTCCTCAATTCTGTACATGGCCCACTCAGAGAAATTTGATGAGGAAATATCCCTTCTAAGCTCAACGATGGCCAATTGGGATCCAGTCGAAATCGAAGAAGGGATATAGATTGCAAAGTGGACATATATATTTTAAGGTTTATGTGGATTAGGAGATGTTGAACGACCACACGCACTGGTGCAGTGATGGATAACTCCTTCCCATCTTTTTTTCCTTCCAATACTTTGGCAATCCTGACCTTTAATCGGGATTGCACAATTATCTGGATGACATCGTCCTAGATGGATCCAAAATAAGGTTTTATAGGATACAAATGGGGTTTAGCTTGTGCACAAAGCCTCAATGATTGGGAAAGTTGGAATTGATGCCTCTTCCATGGAAAAATATAAGACCCTTCCCCACCAATACGAGTTTTCATGTATGCCCCTAAAACTCATCCGTGTGCCAAATTCATTTCATTTTGATCATATTGTAGAGTGAGTATTTGCAATGCCCAAACCCCAAATCAATGATTAACATGACAACTACCTCAATGAGTGGAAGTAAGGAACATACGAGTGGGAAGGGAGCGAATCAAAATATGTTGAACCATTTTGGTACTATGTCTTTAACAGTGACTTCTTGAAATGCTCAATATTTATCTAGGTTTTGGCGGGTTTGGCATATATACTAATGAAATTTAGAAATGCAAAAAAAAAACAAAAACTCAAACTTATATAAGAAAATAAATTAAAATGAAGGTATTTGTCTCCAAATTATAGATTTACGAATGGGATAATGAAAATTGGTGAGAAAATAATTTTTGATGGTGACCTTAAGTGACATCCATGAGCCATTTTAGTAATAGATATTTTTGGTAGGTTAGCAATTCATTAAAGCAAACAATATCATGTATTTATGAGTATGTTTTAAGTGCACATGATGACGACAATGGATCACTCTCATTTATGCACAAGTGATGGATCAGGCTCTATCACTGAGAGGAGGGGCAAGAATCAGTGACACAATTTTAAAAACAATTTCTTTCACTTTATGATTTGCAAATGTAACAAAGAAATTTGGACTCAAATATTTATCGTGGAATCCAATAGGGAAAGCCACAAACTCATTTCTATTAACTGCAAAACTGTTTTTACAATTTACAATAGAACGAACATGTTTTTCTTCCTCTTTGGATCAGCACCAACTGATTAGGATGCACCCACACCCCTATTTAGTCAATTACAACTTGATAAAGAAGCACCTACTCCCCTGCAGGCACCAACCTGCCCTAGCTCCACCCTTCCACCCTTTGAATGCTTATTTTCTTCGATTATGGAACTTCAAATTTGTCTTGGACTGTTCAGGCTGCTACAACAACTTTTGACACCAAGAAACACCTCTCTATCAATTCTAAGCTTAATATAAATACTTCATCCATGCCTCTTCAAACTAGAAAGACACATCTCACAAACACGCCTTTTCAAAACATTAGCTATTTCAACGTTTGCACCTCTTCAAATATATTAAATTAATTATAACTCTGTTTATGGATAATATGCTTATGTTTATGCTCTGATAAAAACCCTCTTTATTTATTTTTCTTAAATTTTTGTTTATTGTTCTAAATACATTACTGGAGCTTCTTATTTACTAAACTATGTTTATTATTTTTCACTAGCTTTGCAACCATCTTTCACACATATATAACTAACATGCTTTGGAAACTAAGACCATGAGTGGATGCCCAAATCACCAAAGAATGGTCCCATAACATCTAATTAATTTATCAGTTCAAGAACTAACTCTGGCGAGTATTTCCAAGTGGGCTCTCAAACTCCCGTTTTCAACTTTGGTGATCCTCTAGATTTGGAATTTATGCGAAACACTCCAAAAAATGGCATTAGTTATTTTGCGTCAAGCCCACGAGCACTCCATATGACCATCGTGTCAAAAGAATTTAATGGTCAAGATCATCTTCTTGGTGAATCAACGGATGTTGTCATGTTTCTAAAACGACATGGGACCTGATAGGTCATCCCAGACTCCAGATTGGAGACTTCTTGTGGAGTCCAAGCACCTAGAGCCCCCACCATACCTTCTACACTACGCGTCTATTATCGTTAGTGAGGCTAGGATTTATAAACACATGAAAACTAAAAATCACTTCCAATGTGGGATAAATCCCATTAGTCGAATCAATATCCATCGTCGATTATTTGATTCGACAATCCCTGAGTCTCTTGCTTGATTGAAATAGTGTAGTTCATCCTGAGCTGCACCAAGATCTCTGCGCGAATCCTCTGTCTCATGCCCATCCTACCCATCATCATCATTCTTTTCCTCCTCAAATTAAATCACAACGTCAGTGTAATCATCAAACTGCTCCCCTTGTTACTGCGCCAACACCTTGTGGCAGTATATCCAGATCGATGCCTCCACTGTTTGAGCTATACGGCTTGTGAATCCCATAGAAAGTTGCAATCCCTCTTTCTTCGCAATATATTCAAGTACATAAACTATCTGCTCCTTTGAAGGTGAATTGATGTTGATGTTCAAGCAATGAGATCTCATTGCTTCTGTTGTGACTAGGTGATTGGCTGCAACACCTTTCTCTATCCCAATGTGTGTCTCTTTCCTTCTCACTGTATCTTCTTTAGTATTCCCTATTTCTTTCCTGGGGGTGTCTCTACCGTCTTGCAATAAATCACGATCACAATCATTATCTCGATCTCTGTCTCTATCCCTGTCTCTCTCCCTTCCTCTGCTACGATCATAATCATAGTCCCTATCATAATTACGATCTCTATTATCTTCCCATGCAAACAGGTTCCAAAGTGAAGATACATGTGACAAAAATAGAGTTCCAAGTGTTCCATCAATGTCTTGACACACATCCCTCGAGTAGTAATGAAGCGGTCTAAATTCTTCCAGTACAAATAAATCTAGCAAGACAGTCTTAACAATGTCAAAGATTTAAAGGCTTTAATCCTAATGCCGCACATAAGCGATTGGATTCTGCAATTTCTGGGTCAGGATGGTCTGTTCCATTAGCTACTTGATTAATTTCAAGTTGCTTAAACTCCAATGTTTGTGTCTTATGTAATGCTTCTTCCTCACCTTGTATATTTTCTTCATGGGATCCAATACCTTTTTCAACAGGGCTTCATCTATTTTCCATCTACCTTATCATCAATACATTATAAGCTTCTTTCCATCAATGCTAATTTTTGTATACGTGCCATATTGGCAACAATATCCCCCTTTGGCGTTGATGGCAATACTATTTTTATTTCTCCCCCTTTGACATCAAGTGCAAAGGGTTGAATGAATACCCATAACTTTGATCACTGTCTCCCCCTGAATTGATGCCAACTGAGGCATTATTTTCATGGGAGATTAGATTGGAAGAGAGACTACTCCTAACCTTTTCCTGAGATATTCAAATACATCTCTGCTTAAGGGTTTAGTGAAGACGTATGCAACTTGTTCATGTGTTGGGACATATTCCAATTTAATGTTCTTATTTGCAGCCTAATCTCTTAGATAGTAGTATTTTATTGGGATGTGTTTTTCCTTGGAGTGTTGGACAGGGTTATTGGAAAGAATTATAGCACTTGTATTATCACAGTAGATAATAGTGGGCTCTTCAAACAATACTTTTATGTCCTATAAGGTTTGTTTCATCCATTCAACTTGTGTGCATTAACATTCTGCTGCTGCAATATACTCAACTTTAGTGGTAGACAATGAATTTGAGGTCTGTTTCTTGCTTGTCCAAGCTACCAATGATTCTCCCAAGGAAAATGCTCCTCCACTTGTACTTTTTTCTGTCATCTACACAACCTGCCCAATCTGCATCTGAATAGGCCTTTAAGAAGAATGAATCCTTGCTAGGGTACCATAATCCAAGATATATTGTTCCTTTAAAGTACCTAAATATTATTTTCACAGCTTGAGCATGGTTATCTTTTGGTGCAACTTGGAATCTAGCCACCATTCCAACAACTTACTTGACATCAGGTTTGGAAGATGTTACATAGAGTAAAATCCCAATCATTGATCTCTAGAGTTTTAGATCTACAGCCTTGGATTCATCTTCCTTGCTTAGTTTGAATCCTACTGTCACAGGTGTACAAACAGGTTTGCAATCCTCTGACTGGAATTTTTTAAGCATATCTTTAACATACTTATACTGATGGATAAATATTCCCCTTTTGGACTGTACTATTTGTAATCCTAGAAAGAAATTGAGTTCACCAAGCAAAGACATTTCAAACTCTTGTTGCATTCTCCTAGCCAAGTCCTTACTTAGTTTTTCATCATCACTCCCAAATATAATATCATCAACATATACTTCCACAATAATTAGGATATTTTCAACAATTTTACAATAAATATTACTATTTGTTAATCCTAATTTGAATTCTTATACTTGTAGATACAAGTCTAGCCTTACATACCATGCTCTGGGAGCTTGTTTTATCCCATAGAGCGATTTCTTTAGTTTACAAACATAGTCTCCTGTACCAGTTAATTGAAATCCTTCTGGTTGCTCAATATAGACTTCCTCTTCTAAGTTTCCTTTGAGAAATGTTGACTTGACATCCATATGGTATACTTTAAATTTCTTGTAGCTAGCAAAGGATAAGAAAATCCTAATTGCCTCTAATCTAGCCACATGTGCAAAAGTTTCTCCAAAATCTACTCCTTCAACCTGAGCATACCCTTTACATACTAATCTGGCTTTGTTCCTAATTACTTGCCCAATTTCATTACTTTGTTTTTAAAAACCCATTTTTTTCCAATGGCACTCTTATTTTTTGGTCTTGGAACCAATTCCCAAGTCTGATTCTTTTCAATTTGGTCCAATTCTTCATTCATAGCATTGACCCAATTTTCATCTTAGCATGCCTTTCTAATTGAGTTGGGCTCAATATGTGACAAGAGTGCTATTTCAGTTTGATACAACAATTGTCTTCTTGTCTGCAGTCGAGTGCTTTTATTTCCAATAATTTGGTATTCATGATTATTTCTTTGAGTTATTCTTGAAGGTGTCTTTGTGTCTCTTCTTGGGGATTCTTCCTTTATCTCTTCTTCTCTGGTACCTGTTTCATCTTCTTGTATATCTTCATTTTCTTCTTCATCTGCTTGTGTACCTGACTCATCATCATGTTCATCTTCATTGTCAATTATGGTCTCTTGATGTTTGTTTTTATTTGTTTTTAAATCATCTACTTTAACATCTGCACTCTCAACAATCTTATGTAATCTAAGATTGTATCATATGTATGCTTTCTTGGTAGAAGCATATCCAAGGAAGATACCTTCATCAAATCTAGCATCAAATATTCTGAGATTCTCATCAAGCCTTTTCATGTAACACTTACTACCAAAGACCTTGAAGTATTTTACTGAAGAAGCTCTCCTGAACCATAGCTCATATTGAGTCTTAATACTATTAATCCTGAGCTGACCTCTGTTTAATATGTGTACTGCTGTGCTTACAGCTTCCCTCCAATATCCATCAGACAATCTTTCTTCACTAAGCATAGTCGTTGCAGCCTCCTGGATTGTTATATTCCTCCTCTCAGCAACCCCATTTTGCTGAGGTGTTCGGGTAGCAGAGAATTGTCTCTTAATTCCATGAGTTTCACATAAGAGATCAAACCCTTTTGAGGTGAACTCACCACCATTGTTTGATCTAAGACACTTGATTTTTGCCTCTGTTTCATTTTCAACAAGAATTTTAAAAGCTTTGAACTTGTTAAATGCTTCTGATTTTTCCTTGAGAAAAAATACCCAAGCCATTCTAGTAAAATCATCAATGAACAACATAAAGTAGGACTCTCCTTGCAAACTTTTGGTTTTTGTAGGTCCACAGAGGCTAGTGTGAACCAAATTTAAAGGTTTTGAGGTTGATTATTCTTTTGTTTTGAACCTTATTCTAGTTTGCTTCCCTAGTTGACAATGTCTACATATAGGATTTGAAGGTTTTGTGATCGTTGGCAAGTTTCTTACTACCCCAAGATTGTTGACCTTCACTAAATTTTCAAAGTTAATGTGCCCTAACCTCCTATGCCATAGCCACGTTTCATCCACTAAATTTATATGACACTCCGCATGCAGCTTTGTGTTTAGTATGTATACATTCTCAGAAGTTCTAGGAGAAATACCAACCAATTTTACTGAGTCCTTTTTCCTAATCTCACATTTATGGGAATGAAAGATGCAAATGTGCCCCCGATCACAAGTTTGGCTGACACTTATTAGGTTAGGTTTCATTTTTTCAACCAACAACACATTCTTGGCTTTGTCTTTTCCGAAATTCGCAGTGCCTTTCCTAAGAATGTTACCTAGAGCATTGTCGCCAAATGTAACTTTACCCTTATGTTTTTTTAAATTCAGAAACTTGTCCTTATCTCCTGTCATGTGTTTTGAACAACCACTACCAACATACCAGAGATCTCCTTTATCTTGGGCTTTCAAGGCAATAAGACATTCCTCTTTTGATGTTTTTTCTTTCCAAAGCCTATTTTTCTCTTTAATGAACTTTGGTTTTTCCGAGACTTCCATTAATATGCAATTACTTGCTTTATGTCCATAGTTATGACATTTTAAGCATTCTAAGTTTCTTTCTTGTAGAGGTGAAAAAGAGTTATAATTTATGCTCTTAACTTGATCAATTGTTTGGTTGTTTTTGAGGTTATAGTTCTTAACCCTCAAGTTTTTCCTTCCATATGCTCTACAATTCATAGCATTGTGCCTAAAATTAGAGCATGCAAAGCAATAAAAGAAAATGTGAGGATACTTGTTTTGATAAACCTTCTTTGGTATTGTCTTGAATTCCTTCTTGATGGGTGGAAATAATCCTCTGGACTTCTGATCATTGTTGGTCTTTTCTTCTCCTTCCTTCTTGAATGTACTGAGAAGAGCAGCTGCATAAGATTTTCAGCTAACTTGGTTTTCTTCTTGAGAATAACCTATTCCATTTTTGTTACTTGAAACCCTTTATGTGGTTATAATCTTATCTAAGACTTTAGAGCTATTTTCGTGTTTGGATAAGTTTTGCATCAAGATATTTTCTTAAGTGAACTAATTCTGCCTCCATTCTTTCACATGTTAGTTGTTTCTCTTTAAGAGACTTCTCCACCCTTTCTTCTATCCTATTTGCATCTAGGATTTGTTTTTTTAGGCTGCTCATGATTTTCTCCATCTCTTTTTCTTTATGTTCATGTTTTTTCTTTTGTTCGACTACAATACTTTTCAGCTGTCTATATTTGTTTTTGTATCTTCTTAATTCATCGAAGGCATTGAGAAGTTCTTCTTCCATATTAACCTCTCGTTCATCTTCTGAATCTTCCTTATCCTTAATTTTTTCTATCTCATTAGACTCTTCAATACCTAGAAAAAGGACTTCAACAACATTGTCACTAATTAACTCAGATGAACCGATGTTCTCTTCTTTTTAGTGAAAATTCCTTTTTCCTTTGTAATTCTTTTTCTTATAGTGGGATTTTCCCTTTTTCTTGTATTGTTTATTTGTGTCATCTTCATCTTCAGAGTCTTGCTTGGGATAAGGACACTTGGCTGCAACGTGCCCAACTTTGCACAGTTAAAACATTTGAAAGGCATCTTGCCTTTGTACTTCCCTGATCCTTTCTGAAGTTTCTTGATAAAATTGGCTTCTTCTACATCAGATTCTTCATGCTGGCTGGGTTGAGGTTTTTGCTTCTGATTTTTTTTTCTTGAGTGCCTTGAAAGGTGCCTCTCCTTTTGGGATGTTCTCGTGACCTAATCTTAACTCATAGGTTGTGAGGATTCCATATAATTCATCCATGGTGATTTCATATAGTTTCTCTCGCTCTTCAGGAGTGGACACTTTAGGATTATATTGCATAGGAAGTGTTCTCAGTACTTTTTCAACTAACTGTTCATCTGGTATTTCTGCTCCCAAACCTTTGATCGTATTAACACTACTATCAACTCTTTCGAAGTACTCTGAAATATTTTCTTCATCCTTCATTTTTAGAACTTCATATTGTACTTTGAGAGATTGAAGTTTTGCCTTCTTTACTTTGGAATCTCCTGCATATATAGTTTCCAATTTAGCAAAGAGTTGTTTTGCACTTTTACAGGTTAGTACTTTTGCAAGGACCTTCTTACTCAGTCCATCTTGTAGTGTATTTAAGGCCTTTGCATGTTCCCAAAATTTATTCTTGTGTTTTGCTTATGTGGGAGTGACTTTTGGAACATAATATCCTTCTTCAACTAATGCCCATTCTTCCAGTCCAATGGACATCAGATAGACTTTCATTCTAATCTTCTAGAAAACATAGTCTTCACCATCGAATATGGGGACCCTTAGTGACATCTTCATCTTCTGATCCATTATGATGTATACTTCTCTTCAAGTGATTAAAATTTCTAGTGAGGACACCCGCTCTAATACCAATTGATGGATCAGGTCCTGTAACTGAGACGGGGGGGAATCAATGGCACAATTTTAAAAACAATCTATTTCTCTTTATGATTTGCAAATGTAACAAACAAAATCAGACTCAAATATTATCATGGAACCCAATAGGGAAAACCATAACCTCATTTCTATTAACTGCAAAACTATTTTTACAATTTACAATAGAAAGAAGATGTTTTTCTTCCTCTTTGGATCAACACCAACTGATCAGGATGCACCCACACCCATATTTAGTCAATTAAAACTTGACAAGGAAGCACATACTCCCCTGCATGCACCAACCTGCCCTAGCTCCACCCTTCCACCCTTTGAATGTTTATTTTCTTCAAATCTGGAACTTCAAAATTGTGTTGGACTGCTGAGGTTGCTACAATAACTTTTGACACTAAGACACACCTCTCTATCAATTTGAATCTTCATATAAATACTCCATCCATGCCTCTTCAAACTGGAAAGAAACATCTCACAAACACGCCTTTTCAAAGTATTATGCTCTTTCAACGTTTGCATCTCTTCAAATCTCTTGAATTAGTTGTAACTCTGTTTATGGATAATATGCTTCTGTTTATGCTCTGATAAAAACCTTGTTTATTTATTTTTATTAAATATATCTTTATTTTTCTAAATACATTCCTGTAGCTTCTTATTTACTAAACCTTGTTTATTATTTTCACTAACTTCGTAGATCCATCTTTCACACATATAACCACCATACTTGGACACTAAGACCATGAGTGGATGCCTAGATCACCAAAGAATGGTCCCATAACATCTGATGAATTTATCAATTCAAGAAATGACTTTGGCATGCATTTCCAAGTGGGCTCTCAAACTCTCGTTTTCAACTTTGGTGATCCTCTAGATTTGGCATTTATGCCAAACACTCCAAAAAAATGGCAGTCTTACTACCAAGGGAAATAACTAACGTGCCAAGCCCACGAGTGCTCCATATGACCATCGTGTCAACATAATTCAACGACTAAGATCATCTTCTTGGTGAATCGACGAATGTTGTCACATTTTCCAAAAAGGTAGGGGGCTTGACGGGTCGTCCCGATCTCCAGGCTGGTGACTTCTCGTGGAGTCCAAGCACCTATAGCCCCCACAATACCTTATGCACTACACTTCGTTTAGCATTAGTGAGGCTTGGATTTATAAACACATGAAAACTCAAAATCACTACCAATGTGGGATAAATCCCATTAGTCGAATCAATCTCCACCGTCGATTATTTGATCTGATGATCCCTGAGTCTCCTGCCTGATTGAAACAGTTTAGTTCATCCTGAGCTGCAACAAGCTCTCTACGCGACTCCTCTGTCTCATGCCTATCCTGCCCATCATCGTCATTCTTTTCGTCCTCAAATTCAACCACAAAGTCAGTGTAATAATCAAATTGCTCCCCCTATTCCTGTGCTAACACCTTGTGGCAACATCTAGATCGATTCCTCCACTGTTTGAGCTATACAGCCTGTGAATCCCATAGGAAGTTGCAGTCCCTCTTTCTTTGCAATATATTCAAGTACATAAACCATTTGCTCCTTTGAAGGTGAATTAATGCAGATGTTCAAGCAACGAGATCTCACTACTTCTGCTATGACTATGTGATCGGATCCGACGCCTTTCTCTGTCCCAATGTCTATCTCTTTCCTTCTCACGTTCTCTTCTGTGATATTCCTTATTTCTTTCCTATGGGTGGTCTCTACTGTCTCACAGGCGATCATGATCACGATGATAATCTTGATCTCTGTCTTTGTCCCTGTCTCTCTCCCTTCCTCTCCTATGATCATAATCATAGTCCCTATCATAATTATGATCTCTGCTATCTTCCCTTGCAAACAGGTTCCAAAGTGAAGATACATGTGACAAAAATAGAGTTCCAAGCGTTCCATCAACGTCTCGACACACATCCATCGAGTAGCAATGAAGCGGTCTAAATCCTTCCAGTACAAATAAATCTAGCAAGACAGTCTTAACAATGCCAAAGATTTAAAGGCTTTAATCCTAATGCAGCACGTAAACGATTGGTTTCTGCAATTTATGGTTCAGGATGGTCTATTCCATCAACTACTTAATTAACTTCAAGTTGCTCAAACTCCAATGCTTGTGTCTTCTTATTTGCTTCTTCCTCACATTGTATCTTTTCTTCATGGGCTCCAATACCTTTTTCAATAGGTTTTCATCTATTTTCCATTTTCCTTATCATCAAGACATTAGAAGCTTCTTGCCATCAATGCCAATCTTTGTATAACTTCCATATTGCCAACAACAAGAGGGTCTCTAATTTGGTAGGGATTGATATGGTGAGTCTTAGGACCACTCAATGGACTCTCTGATCACTTTACAATAGGAAATATACCTTTGCAACTTGATTTGGGAACATTGGCAAAAATGGTAAAATTACTAGTAATTTGTGGTGCAATTCCCCCCAGGGTGCGAGCATAGATGGATGTCCAAATCCTATGTGAGCCTCCCAAATCGTAAAATAGAGTATGGGGAATAATATTAGACTTCATTTACTGTCATTTGGTATGATTACGAGTTCTGCAACACATATGTAAACCTTCATATTCGAATGCATAAATTCAGTGATATTTGCTTAAGGGTAATGACATGTAATGGCTTGAATTTGAATCACAAATTGTATATATAATGGTCCAGAACATAGTATAATGAGTGTATACCATTAAAATCATATTAATGTCTCACTAACAACATATAACATCATATCCAAGTTGCAACATACATCAGATATACAACTCCACTGAAATGGGAAACCAACACATGGAAACTAGTCAGAACAAAGCTTGGAAATGTGGAAATTTGCATATGTATTTATCCTAATTTTGAATTATAAAGAGTATGGGAGACATATTATAGAGACATAAATAATTCACCCATTCTTTGGCATCAACTGGACTCAATAATGCACAACCACCATTCATGCAAGTGTGCCATCATAGAGAAATATGGAAATATTGAAGTGGGGATTGAGAGAATGGGAGGAGAGATGGGTCATGAATAGTATCAGCATCCTATCTATAATAACAACACTCCATTAAGCTCCAAATTATAATTCAGTTTGGCCTCTCCCACAACCCACTTGGATGATAATCTCACTCTCTCAAAATTGGCTCACTAGCAGGGTAAGTGAGCACTCACTGTGTAATAGACAAGCTAGTGCTTTCAAAAATGCCAAAGGGAAATTCTCAAATGATCAAAATATATTCTAATTCCTAATGACATTTTTTATAACCATCCTAAGGTCCTCCAAGGTTTAAATCCCTCCCATAGTCTTCCTCCAACTCACCCACGATGTTTAGTAACCTCTATGACACTTGTCCTTCTCCTCAACCCTTCATCTTCCTCCATATATGAATCGCTGCCACCAAAACCTAAGTTCACCCTCTTCGAGGATATTTTTATCCCTGACATGTCAGATTGTCATATGTGTGCAATCAGGTCTATAATCAGGTTTTATTTGTCATAGAATCTTCCATCATTGTTGTCACAAAAACGCAGGGAATCTCTCTCCAAGTGGCACCTAGTTTCTTTCCAACCTCTTCCTCTTCCATGGGGAGTTAGTCCTTTTCACCTATTCAAATCCTTGGGCTCATGATATGTTACTTGACACCTCTTCACCTTCTAAGAATGTTCCATTACTCATAATTTCAAATTTGGGGTTAAGTCATGACATGTGTAAGGAAGATTCAAGCCACCCAAGGTCTCCATGAACCTCCAAATGCCATTACGAAGCAATGGCACTTTATTTTCTCCATATTTATTATTTGTATGACCCAATTTAATGTGTAAATGAGAAACCAAGGTTCTCTTAGTTCCCGTAGCTCCCTTATTGCAAGAATTAATGCCTCCTCCCCAACCTAGGGATCTAGTAGGTGGGTGAAACATTGCTAACTAGTAATCTCATTGGGATGGGGACATGACAATCCTCCCCACCCAATATTGCTTTTCCTCAAGCAATGTCAAGTTTGGATGCTGCAAAACTTGTTCCTCTTCTCCTCCTTAACCTTCTTTCCCTTGTTTTCAATATTTTGTCTAGAATGAGAACAATTTTCCCTTCATCATACAACAAAGGTAAAGTATTTAAAACTGAAATTTGCTGACCTATAACCTTCTTTAGACATTAAACATGAAATACAATATGAATTTTCTTTCCTATGGGAAACTCCATTACATAGGCTACTTCTCCAACCTTTCGAATCAATTTGTAGGGACCATAAAACCTTGGTTGGAGTTTTTCTAAACCTTTACCCTATATGGTGGTTTGTTTGTAGGGATGAAACCTCAAATATACCAAGTCATTCACTTCGAAATTCCACTCCACTCTATGTTGGTCTACATATTGTTTTTGCTGATTTTGGGCAACCTGCAAGTTATCTTTCAAAACCTTCATTATTTCTTGACTTTATTCAATCCAATCCTTAGCCTTTGGAGCTCTACTATCACCAAAAATGTGGTCAATAAAAGTGGATGCATCATAACCATAAAGTGATTTGAAAGGAGAAATTCCAATGGACATATGAAAAGTAGTATTCAAACAAAACTCAGCCCAAATGCAACGATTTTATCCATGATTTTTGTTGCCCACTAACATAGTTCCTCAAGTAGCCTTCCAACCATTGTTTCACCATCTCTATTTGGCCATCAATTTGTGGATGATATCTTGTTCTAGGTGTCAAATTTGTCCCCACCATTTTGAAGAGTTCTTGCCAAAATGCACTAAAAGATCTGTTATCTTTGTCACTAACAATGCTCTTAGGAAGGCCATGCAATCTGAAAACTTCTTTGATAAATAGTTCAACCACTTGTGCAGTAGTGAAAGTGGTAGCAACAACAAATAAATGAGCAAATTTAGTGAGCCTATCCACCACTACAAATATCCAATCCTTACCAAGTACCTTAGGCAAACAAGTGATGAAGTCCATGGAAATGCTCTCCCATTTTTGTTCTGGAATATGCAAGGGGTGTAAATGGCCAGCTGGATGAGTGTGCTCCACTTTATTTTTCTAACATGTGGGGAATTCATTAACATATTTCACAGCATCATCCTTCAAGCCTTTCCATGAGAATCTTTCCCTCAACATTCAGTAAGTTTTGAAGAAACCGGGGTGACCTGCTAGAGGAGAATCATGAGATTTATTTAAAATTTTCTGCTTCAAACTCGAAATAGGGACCAAATAGATTATATATTTGTAGTAGATGATTCCTTCCAACACCTTATACATATCATCAGGGTTATTTCCATCAATAATTTCACAATAAAACTTATCCTTGGAATACTCTACTTCTAATGTGGCTTTCCAATTTTCTGCTACATCCATTAGTGAAATAGAATGTCTTCTAGATAAGGCATCAACTACCACATTATTTTTTCCCTTCACATATTCAATATCAAAGTCAAATGCTTGAATCTTACTCAGACACTTTTGTTGCCTTTCATTTATATCTTTTGAGTGAGGAAGTATCTTAGGTTGTTATGGTCAATTTTTACCACAAATTTGTTTCCCACCAAGTATTGTCTAAACTTTATCAAAGCATGCATGATGGCTAACATTTATTTGTCATAAATGCAGTAAATCTTCTCATGTGGCTATAGATTCCTACTCTCGAAAGTTATTGGGTGTTTTCCTTGTTTTAGGACTACTCCAATGCATTCTCCTCATGCATCACATTCCAAGACAAATGGTTTAGAAAAATCAGGCAAGGCTAGAATATGACAGTTGCTTATTACCTCTTTCATTCTTTGGAAAGATTTTTCAGCCCCTTCATGTCATTGGAAAGCATATTTCTTTTTCAAATCAGTGAGAGGTGAAGTGATTTGGGAGAACCACTTTACAAACTTCCTATAGTAGGTACAAATTCCAATGGATCCTCTCAATTCAGTGAGATTTTTGGGACGAGGCCATTCCATAATGGCTTTTATTTTCTCCATATCCACTTTCACATCATATTGACCAATGATGTGTCCAAGATACAAGATCTATGTCAAACCAAACTCACATTTTGACGGCTTAGAAAACAGAGATTGATCATGCAGAATTTTAAATACCTCTTCTATATTTTGCAAATGTTCCTTCCATGTTTTACTGTAAATAACAATGTCATCAAAGAAAACTAGTATAAGATTACGAATTTGCTTGTGGAATATATTGTTCATACATGATTGGAATGTGGAAGGTGCATTTCTTAAGCCAACGAGAATGGCAACAAACTCAAAGTGACCATAGTGACATCTGAAAGCAGTCTTTGGTATGTCTTCTTCGCTCATTCAAATTTGATGATAACCAGATCTAAGGTCAATCTTTGAGAAGAACTTGTCTCCATGGAGCTCATCAATCCTTGGTATGGGGTATCTATTCTTCACCGTATTCTTATCAAAGCTCTAAAATAAATTCACATCCTCAAATTTCCATCCTTTTTCTTGACCATAACAATTGAAGAAGCATATGGGCTGGAACTAGGCCTTATGAGACCCAACTCCAAGAGCTATTTAATGACATCCTCAATCTCATCTCAAATCCTTTTGGGGTTTCTATAGGGCTGCATTTTGATAGGTTGTGTTCCTATCTCCAACTCAATGATATGTCCCACCCCTCTATTTGGTCGTCTTCTTGGGGGAAGGTCTCCAAAACCCTCTCATACTTACTCAATTATTTCTCTATCTCCTTAGAATGCTTGGAAAAATTCAAGCCAGGTTTAGGATATTTAATTAAACATTCAACATCCCATTATATGTCTTAATGCCTCAAGATAGACCTCACACTGTAAGAAGACACCCCTTGATTCGGGTAGGTGTGCATTCCCCTCAACAAGATGGGTTTCCCTTCCGAATTTTGGAACCTCATTTCAAGGAATTGATAGTTCAGTGTATGTTCCCCTAAAGAATACAACCATTGTACTCCCAAAACCACATTTGTATCAGCCCCATTCACTACATAAAAACTTTCAATGATAGTATGATTTCCTATGGTAACTTGAAGCTTTAGAATCCATTTAGTGCAGTCCATAGAATTGTTACCTAAAATGATGACTGTGAAACCATCGAATGTTCCAGCTTGTAACTTTATCCTCTCCACCAAGGCTGCATCTATGCAGTTATGAATGGCTCCACCATCCACTAGAACCGTGACCTTTTGGCCTTGTATGTTACCCTTGAGCCTCAAGGTGTGGAATCTAAGTACACCTGAGAGTACTACAATTTTTCCTATATTATGAGTGGGTTCTTCTTCTTCTGTTGTTTCATACCCCTCTTCTTGGGTTGTAATTTGTGCTTCCTCCTCCTCCTCCCCCTCTTCATCATCTTCAGAGAAAACTTCAATGTAGTGTGCCTTCCCCTTTGCACACTTATGCCCATGAACCTAAGGTTGTTGGCATGTGAAACATAGCTTCTTTCTTCTAAGTTCTTCTTTGCTTGGTCCACCTTTATTTTCTTTGGAAAATTAGTCATTTTTCCATGGTTTCTTACCTTCCTTGAACTTGGAAAGGAAATTTGGCTTGGGGGGGTATTTGGTTCTTGGAAACACATTATGCAAATCTCTTGTCAAATTCATGGCATCCTTCAATGTGGCTGGCTTTTGGGTTTTCACAAGCCCTCTCAAAGGTTCTGTCAATCCTTCAGTAAATAGTAAAACCAACCTAGCCATAGATACATCAAAAACCATTACTAAAAGCTTTTCAAATTCTAACATATATGTTTTAGGAGATTCAACTTGCTTCAATTGTGCTAATTCCTTGAAAGGAAGTTCAGGGTATTTCCTCTCAGATATTTCCATTAATGCAATGGAGAAACCCTCAGAAGATAAAATCTGATCATGTCCCAAGGTTTTAAGACCATGGAACCACCAATGACTAACTTCCCCTTCAAGATGCAAAATATCCATTTTCAATGCATCTTCTTCAACCATACGATTTAACTGAAAATACACACTTAATTTTTGTAACCAAGCACTAGCAGACATTTGGGAGGAACCATCAAAGGAATGAATAATTAATTTTCCCATGGTGTACTTTAATTCATGATTAAGGGGAGGTGCCCTATTCCCACTTCATCCTTTCTTAAATTGAAGAGAGGCCCTAACGAATTGATCAAAAGGTAGGACTTTCCTACATTCATCACTTAGTTGTTGCCAATCATTTGATGCTTCCCTCACATCATAAGTAGTGTAGGGGCCCTCTTTGGACTCTAAAAGCTTAGGTATTGCATGTTCAGTATGATTCTTGAAATCACGGGGTCGGTTATGAGGTCCAGTCTTTAAGAAAATGGTTTCCTGATTGGTCTTCTTCTCATCATGAGGTGCACTACTACTACTCCCAGGTGTTGACTTGCCCCCAAGTTGGCTAGCCAACAATTCGAACCCTTTCATAAAATGTTTGGTCATACATTCAAGAGTTGATTTAATGAATGTTTTAAGGTCCTCGTTATCTTCCTTGTCATACATGTCTCCAAATCCTAATTCTTTTATAATATCCTTGTACCTAGAATTAATTCCTTCACTTTCTTCTCTTCCACTGTTAATGTGTCTAGTATTAGTTTCTCATGGAGGGAGTTCATCATCAGGAAACATTAATAGAGGACTACAACAGGTGCTAATATCATACTCTATGTAATGTCCTCTTTTGATTAAGCATTGAGGACCAGCCCGCTAACCTATATGATTCCCATAGGTTCGACCGAGCACTGATAGTCAGGGAATCAGCTATGGACTGGTGCCATATAAAGAAGATCTAGGGCATCAATATTATATCATCATTTGGTAGACAGGGCCACCACAGCCAAAGGCCACCTGGATGCATGAGATCTAAGCATTATTTCATGATGCATGCACCTGATTGAGTCTCCATGCACCAACATGCAAGTCAACTACAAATTAAAAGTTAAAGGGACCTAATTAGGTCAAAGTTAGGTTATTCGCAGTTGGAGGTTATAAAAGAGAGGTAAAGTGAATGGAGAAAGACACTTATGGTTTTTATTGATTTGGAGCCTTTTGAGTAGCAGCACAACGTGCAGCCACAACAGTTGGGGTTGAAGACGACGTCTTCAGCTAACGAGGTTTCAATAGTGAAATATCTGCCATAGTCTCCTTCAAGGTAGACCATCCAGGTCCACCATCCACTCTTCATATTATTCATCCATATACAGTTATACAGTACCCATTAGCAGATTGTTTGCAGGGGCACGTGTGAAGCCGTAGGGGGTTTTTAGATGGAAAACCCCAAAATCCTCAAATCTCCATTTATCTTCAGAATACTAACACCATTATCATCATGAGTATCATCCTTCAGTACTAGGAGATTATCAGCTTCGAGTTTTCTCACCCATAGCAGTTCTCATCAGATCTGTGTAGTTGGGGGCGTGAGCAGCTAAACCATCAAATCAATTCACTAGCTTGCTTAGAGTGCTCAGAACTTCTGCATGCTTTAGGAAATCTCTTCGACATGAGAATAATTCCATTCCTACAAATTCTCATCTGCATCAGACAGCTCCTTCACTGAAAATGTCATCTTTAGCTGATTGAGGCGTTCGTGCTGCTGGGGTAACACCGGAGGCAAGGACTACTAGTTCATCACCAGATCAGTTCTCGATGCATGCATATTATCTTTGGAGTATTATTAGCCAGATTATCGGTGGTAAATGTTGATTTGACACCATAAAATTCTCTGCCCTAGTTAGCTATAAAATAGGGCCATTTGCCCGACACTTTACATGCAAGTTTATTTCAGTATTATTGTAAATCGGGAGGCTTAAGCAAGCCCTAGTATAGAAAACAATGGAATATCCGCATCTAGGATATTACAGTGGTATTAGAGCTATTTTTCCTTTCTAGCTGTGGGCATGCAAAATTATAAATGAATTTAGAAGACACATACAACATTACTTACTGGAAATAGAGGTGTAGAGACAGAGAAGAGGAGTTAGAAGACATAGATTTGGGGAACGTCGAGTATCAGTTTGGAAAGGGAAAAGAAACAATGGTCGAGGATGATAAAAATGCTTTTAGTAGTCTCTTATAAGCCATAAAGGAACTCACTACTCGGAAAAAAGAAATGATGAGTGCCTTCAGGCAATTGACTGAGAAAAATGGGCCCACCCCACACAGTCCCTTATTTCCCAACAGTGATAGGGTATCCATCAGTAGTAGTAGGGAGCACTTACATACCAACATGCAGAGCCATCCACATATATACAAGCCTTTTCGACCCACCATGCCTCAATTCTTAGATAGTCCAGCTGTAGTGCCTCTAGCACAAACAGAACCAGCAGAATCCATGAGTGCCTATTTGAGAGAATATAGAGCTTTAGGATAGGACTTCCATTCAACCATGACCTTCACTGACTTCTACCACTTTAAAAGTAAGAACAAAACCAAATCTTACAATAGGCCTTTCACCCAGAACTATGAGTTACAACGCACCGTAGGGAAACTGACTATCCCTACCTTTGAGGGCACCCGGGGTGGCCCAGCCCAGAATTGGGTGCAAAAGTTGGATACATATTTCCAGCTCAACCGCATGATTGAGACAAACGCCATTAAATTGGCTACCTTGCATCTGGACGGAGAAGCACATGAGTGGTGGTACCATGGTTTAGTGACACTGGGTCACAATACCATCACATTGTACCTAGATTTTACACAGAGGCTCATTGAGCGATTTGATTGGAAGGACCCTGAGGTACACTTTGTAGAGCCGGCACAGCTCAATTAGACAGGTAGTGCAGATGCATTTATTTTGAAGTTTCAGAGGATAGAAGTCTTGGTGACAAATATATCAGAGAGAAGGTTGATTATGTTGTTCACTAAGGCTCTCACTGAACCCTTACGGGGATGGGTCAAGTCTTAAAGGCCTAGCACCCTAGCAGACGCCATCAACTGGACTAGAGACTTGCAAGATGTAGTGCCCAAAAATAGGATTCCTCCCAAAGCCATTTTCCCTATCAAAGATGAAGAGAGGAAACCCGTCTAGAAAGAATGGCCCAAGAAAGAGGGATGGACAATGATACCCGACAGGACCTTAGAAGAAAACATGTTTCACTTGCTAGGAACCATGGGTACCAGGTCACAAATGTTCAGGGAAGGGAAAGGCTTACCACATAGAGGCCTATTCTGACAATGGAGAGGATGATGATTATCAGGATTAGGAGCAGGGAGAGACACCAGAGATAGTTAAGGAGTGGCCGCCCTCAGGAGGTATCATTGCTACCATGACAGGGGTTCCTAGATTCCACACCCTCTGGATCAGAGGTACTGTACAGGGCCACACAGTGGGAGTGCTGATAGATGGTGGGGAATCCCACAACTTTATTGATGCTGCATGGGTTAAAAGGAGATACATTCAGACTGAGAGTTTTGATGGGTTTTCAGTAGTTGCACCAAGTCACACCATGGAATGTAGTCAGATGATTCCTCAATTAAAAGTAACACTTGGGAATTATACAATGATAGAGACATTCTATGTGTTAGATGTACCTGACACGAAGGTGGTATTAGGAGTTCAGTGGATGTATTCCCTAAGGAAGTATTCCACGAACTACCAGACCATGGAGATGGAGTTCACAAGAGCAGAGGGACAGAGGGTAGTATTGAGAGGGATGAATACCTACCCTCCCACAGCAGTGACATCACACAGGATGGAGGCAGTACTTTGACAAGGAGATATTGAGTGGGCAGCATAGTGTTTTGTTACCTTCATAAAACTACCAGATAAGGACACAACACATCCAACAGATATAAAGGCCTTACTGCAGAAGCACGAAGCAGTATTCGAAGACCATCCCGCAGGTAGACCTCTAGATAGGGGATTTAAGCGCAGTTTTGGGGTAGGAGACTTCATTTATTTACGCCTCCAACCTTACTGATAGTCATCTCTTAAAAAGAAAGGAGCGGAAAAACTCAAATCTCGCTTCTATGATCCATACAAGATAATCCGAAAGGTTGGAGAGATAACATATGAGCTAGAACTACCCGCAGAAAGAAATATTCACAACATATTTCATGTCTCCAACCTCAAGAAGGCAGTCAGTCAGCAGATTGTTACATCTTTCGAGATGCGCCCCCTTGATGATGAGGGGCAATTGATTCTGATTACTGAGCGCATCCTAGAGGTGCGAGAGCAGAAATCAAGGAACGAAATCATCAGAGACTACTTGGTTCAGTGGAGAGATATGCATATAAAGGATGTCACTTGGGAGGGAGAACAGGTATTACAACACCCACTTTTACAGTTGCTTGAGGACAAGCAAATTCAAGCGGGGAGGACTGTAATGTCCTCTTTTGCTTAAGCATTGAGGACCAGCTTGCTACCCTATATGATTCCCATAGGTTCGAGCAGGCACTGATAGTTAGGGAATCAACTGTGGACTGATGTGATATAAAGAAGATCATGGGCATCAATATTATATCATCATTGGGTAGATGGGGGCCACCAGATCCAAAGGCCACCTGCATGCATGAGATCTGAGCATTATTTCATGATGCATGCACCCAATTGAGTCTCCATGCACTTGCATGCAAGTCAACTGTAAATTAGAAGTTAAAGTGACCTAATTAGGTCAAAGTTAGGTTATTCATAGCCAGAGGTTATAAACGAGAGGTAAAGTGAATGGAGAAAGACACTTATGATTATTATTGATTTGGATCCTTTTGAGTAGCAGCATAACATGTGGCCACGACAGTTGGGATTGAAGACGACATCTTCAGTTAACGAGGTTTCAATAGTGAAATATCTACCCTAGTCTCCTTCAGGGTAGACCATCCAGGTCCACCATCCTCTCTTCATCTTATTCATCCATATACAATTATGTAGTACCCATCAAAAGATTGTTTGCAGGGACACGTGTGCAGCCGTAGGGGGTTTTTAGCTGGAAAACCCCAAATCATTCGATGGGTCCTCAAATCTCTATTTATCTTCAGAATACTAATGCCATTCTCATCATCGATATCATCCTTCAGTACCAGGATATTATCAGCTTCCAGTTTGCTGACTCAGAGCAGTTCTCATCAGATTTGTGTAGCTGGGGGTTTGGGCAGCTAAACCATCAAATCAATTCGCTAGCCTGCTTAGAGTGAACAGAACTTCTGCATGCTTAAGGAAATCTCTCTGGCATGGGAAGACTTTCATTCCTGCAAATTCTCATCTGCATCATACAACTCCTTCACTGAAAACATCATCTTTAGCTTATTGAGGGGTTCGTTATGCTGGGGTAACACCGGAGGCAAGGACTACCAGTTCTTCACCAGATTAGTTCTCGATGCATGCGTATTATCTTTGGAGTATTATTAACCGGATTATCAATGGTAAATGTTGATCTGACACCATAAAATTCTCTGCCCTAGTTAGCTATAAAATAGGGCCATTTGCCCGGCACTTTGCATGCAAGTTTATTTCAATATTATTGTAAATATGGAGGCTGAAGAAAGCCTAGTATAGAAAATAGTGGAATATCCACATCTGGGATATTACACACTAATACCA
The DNA here is from genome assembly GCA_001517045.1 of Pseudotsuga menziesii. NCBI lineage: Eukaryota > Viridiplantae > Streptophyta > Pinopsida > Pinales > Pinaceae > Pseudotsuga > Pseudotsuga menziesii. Next base: position 343,388 of record LPNX010906694.1, on the reverse strand, counting down.
CTATAATTTCCTAATTTGAAAATTCCAAACCAAGGCAGAATTTGGGGAAAATTTGTCTTTACTAGTCTTGACTCTATGGGATTCGAATGACACAAGAGGGTCTCAAATTTGGTAGTTACTAATATGGTGAGTATTAGGACCACTCAATGGATTATATGATCACTTTATGATAGATTATAGGCCTCTACAACTTGATTTGGGAACATTGGAAAAAATGGTAAAATTACTAGTAATTTGTGGTGCAATTCCCCCTAGGGTGTGAGCATAAATGGCTTTCCAAATCCTATGCGACCCTCACAAATTGTAAACAAGAGTATGGGGAATCATATTAGAATTAATTTACTATCATTTAGTATGGTTAATAGTTTTGAAACAGAGATGTAAAGCTTCATATTTGAATGCATAAATTCAGTGATATTTGCTTAAGGGAAATGGCATGTAATGGCTTAAACTTGACTCACAAATCGTGTATATAATGGTTCAGACTAGAGAATAATGAATGTAGAAAATTGAAAAAATATTAATATCTCACTAACAACATATAACATCAGATCCAAGTTACAACATACATCAAATATACAACTCCACTTAAATGGGAAACCGACACATGGAAACTAGTCACAACAAAGCTTGGAAATGCGGACATTTGCATATGTATTTATGATTATTTTGAATTATAAAGAGGATGGGAGACATATTATAGATCCACAAATAATTCATCCATGCTTGGGCATCAACTAGGTTTAATATGGCACAACCACCATTCACACAAGTGTTCCATCATAGAGAAATATCGAAATATTGAAGTGGGGATTGAGAGAATGGGAGGAGAGATGGGTCACGAACAATAGAAGCCTCCTATATGCAGAAAAAACACTCTATTAACCTCCAAATGAGAATTTAGGGTGGCCTCTCCCATAACCAACTTTGATGATAATCTCACTCTCTCGAAATCAACTCACTAGCAGGGTAAGTAAGCACTCATCGTGCAATGGACAAGCTAGTGCTTTCCAAAATGCCAAAGGAAAATTATCAAATGATCAAAAGCTATTCTCATTCCCCATGACATATTTTTATACCAATCCTAAGGTCCTCCAAGGCACAATTCCATCCCATATGCTTCCTCCAACTCATCCATGATGTTTAGTAACCTCCATGACACTTGTCCTTCTTCTCAACCCTTCATCTTTCTCCAAATATGAATTGCTTCCACCAAACCCCAAGTGTGCCCTATTGGAGGCCATTTTTAGCCCTGACATGTCATATTGTCATAGGTCTACAATCAGGTCTGATTTATCATATAATGTTCCATCATTATTGTCCCATCATTATTGTCATAAAACATAGGGAATCTCTCTCCAAGTGGCACCTAGTTTCTTCCTAATCTCATCCTCTTCCATGGGGAGTTACTCCTCTTCACCTATTCGAATAATTGGGCTCATTATATGTTACTTGACACCTCTTCATCTTCCAAGAACATTCCATTACTCAAAATTTCAAATTTTGGGTTAAGTCATGACATGTGTAAGGAAGAATCTAGCCACCCAAGGTTTCCATGAACCTCCAAATGTCCTTATGAAGCAATGCCACTTTATTTTATCCATATTTATTATTTGCATGACCCAATTTAATGTGTAAATGACAAACTAAGGTTCTTGGGTCCCATAGCTCCCTTATTGGAATATTAATGCCTCCTCCCCGACCTATCAAACTAGTAGGTGGGTGAAACATTGGTAACTAGTAGTCTCATCGGGATAGGGACATGACATTTATCCCATGATTAAATTAGTCATTTATAGTTGGATCGCTTAAAATTGCTCAATATTGGTCATTTATCCATTGAAAAAACTGTGATGACTAAATTTTTAGTTGCCTAGTCACTTATCTTTCATTGTTTACTAGTGAAGGCATCTCTCTCCAAGTGTTTGCTCCAGTAATCTAGTTTTGAAAACTAAGTTTCAAATTTTGGAAAACCTAGCTTTGTGATATCTTAAATTCTTTCTTTACATCCTATCATACCAACTTTGTAAATCAACAATGAATCATCATATGATCTACAACCTCTACTTCATTATTACACATGATACAAATATTAACGGTATCCCCCTCTTTACATAATTATCCCAGGTTAGTACAAGAATCCTAGTGCAGATTTCCATCATTATATAATTAAATTATGTTTCCATACTTTTATAATTAAGTTATTTTTTTCAATAAAACTGTGCACATTAGATGGTGATTTTAATGATATTCATAATTTTGAACATTGCATTTTTTGACTTGGAGTAATTGGTGCAATTAAATTCAAATATCTGTTAGTTGCATTTAATATTCTAGTAGTGACTTTCATCAATCATAGGGAATATTAGTTTAGCTTTTTGTTTTATTTAGTTATTTATAGAAAAATAATTATGTTAATATCAATTAAGATAACGTAGATGTATCTTAATCAATTTATTAAAATAAACTAATCACATATGAAATATATATTTATAATATTTTTTGTTATGGTTAAATCAATTATTGTATAGATTATTGATCACAACTAAAAGCAATAACTATTAAATAAAGGTAGAAAATAAGTTGCACACAACCCTTGTTTGTTTATATTAGCATTTACCTATTAAATTTATTACAAGTTGCATCTTTATTCTTTCTTTCTCAAAACCCTTGCCAGGGTTTGGATTTCCAGTGCTAAATTCTTGTACTAGATCATCGATCAACATGGAGTATTTTCTCTTGACATAGAGAACTTAGTACCAACCATGTTAAAAAAGTGGGAACTCTTTCTGTCACATTTTGTTGAAGGATTTTTTTATCTGTCAATCTGGTTAGGGGTTTTAGTATTCCTAGATTCATTGGGTTTTCCTTGGTCTTCTATAAGATATCTTGTCATTTTGGTTTTTATGGGTCCTGACTAAGATTTTACTCTTTTTGTTTTATTTTGGCTCATAGTATGCCCTTTTATTGCAGTTTCAGGGATTTTTTTTTTAATTTTCGCATGTCCCAATTGATGTGACGTATGATGGCTAGACATATTATGGATGGAATGACATGCATTGATTATTTTGATCGAACTCAATACCCTATTACGGACTTACTTTCTCCTTTATCTTGTAAATCTTTTCCCCTTTTGAAAACATCTAAGTTGTCTTGGACAGTTAACCGCTCTAGCCCTTTATTCAAACTTTTGGAGGATAATGGGGTATGGTTTAGGAGATCCAAGTCTATTGGTAATGAGAAGAAGGTAGGAAGGGATCCTATTATTTCACTTGGTGATTGAAAACAAAGGTAGGGTTTATGAGGGGCTAAAGCAAAATCTCGTTGCAGACTCAAAAATTTTAAGGCAAAGGAGTACAAAAACCAATATATTCTTAGGTGCGATGTGAATATGGATCAGGTGGAGACTCTTCGCATTAGTGGTTTGATCGAGCAGCTCGAGTATATTAAAATTAAAAAGGATGAGTTGTTGGCTTGGACAACTACCATTTGGAAACCATTAATCAATTATATGCCTTATATTAGTATCATGTCTAATGGTTTGATTTGTTTCTTATTTACAGAGAAGGATGATTCTTAAAATATTTTGGAGCAGATATGGGTTATTGGTTATGGTTCTCTTGCACTAAGAATATGGCATGTTGCATTCGACCCTTTGTGGTAGAAGATTACCAAAAAACATTTATCGGTTCTCTTACCCGTGTCTCCTTTTCAAATATGGTCTAAAAATATTTTTGTTGGGCTGGCAAAAATTCTGGGAAAATTTGTGACCATCGATGATAATATGATCCACGCTATTGACAAATGCATGGCAATGGTTCTAGTAGTTGAACTAGATGTTTCTCAGGGGTTACCTACTGAAATCGCTATCCTATGGGGAGAGAATATTTTTGTTCAGAGACTGTATTATCTCAAGATTCCTTTTTTATGCCATTTTTGTCAAAATATGGGGCACCTTAAGGATAAATGTTTGAAGGTTCTCTATGGTGACAATTTTTATGATTATGATGATTATTTTGATTCTACCAAAGAGGTAATGTCGTCTGTGCATGTCGAAGATCCTAGGGGCTCCTTTGTTGTGAGAATGAACAATGGTAAGTCTCATAGTATCTCTCCTTCTCCCTATGAAAGGATTACAAACGTTGAGTTGAATTTCTTAAATTCTACTAAAAGAGAATCTATCTATAATAACTTTAAGAAGGGCTATGAGTTTGTGATTGTGGATGAAGCTCATATTGAAAATTTGGAACCTAGTCTTAGTAAGATTTTTGCTCGCTCAAATAGTTTGGATATTAAGGAGAATCTAAACAATTCACCCTTAGATATTATGGTTATGGAGGACGATTCTAGAGAAAATGAGGGGTTTTTTTTTCCAAAAGTGATGATTCTCCCTATTAAAAACACTAGGGTTCCTTCATTAGTCGACAATGTTTCCATGTATTCTCCCGATATGGGTGTAAACAAGGAGATTTCCCCTTCTTATAAAGTGGTGTCATTAAAAAATCCCTTATAGGTTTTCTCAAATAAAATTTCCAACAATTATTCCGTCTCCCATTGCTTCTATTAGACACCAAAATGTGTCAATTCACAATAACAAGAAAAAAATGATGAAAGAATGTACTGCACCCTCAAATGTTAATGTGATATTCGAGGATGGGGACTATGTTACTTTTACAAAAAGGAAATAGGATGTTGTAGCATCTAAATTCTCCATTGTTTGTCATAACAACTCTCGGTCCCTCAGAGCATCGATGCTCAATGCTAAGGGTGCTTCATGTCAATTTTATCCTTCAATACCAGGGATTCCCCCCCCCCTCCAAAATTTAGGGCTCTTAGGATATTATTCAAGTTTGCAAAACTAGATATTGTTTTAATCCAGGAATCCACGCGTTCGAGTTCTTCGTCCATTGAGGTCTTCTCTAAAATATTTTATGGCTGGGAAGTTTGTGCCATTAATGCTAATGGCATTTATGGTGGTCTCCTTGCCAGTTGGAATCCCTTATTAACTGAACTAAAATCCTATCAAACCTATGCAAGTATTTTAATTCAAGGGAAGCTAAAGGGTTTTGATAATTTTTTCTCTATTTTCAATTTATATGGACCATATAAAGATCAAGAAGTTTTTTGGACCTCCGTTGAGAGTAGTGGCTTGTTAAACATCCCTAATCTCGTCGTTGCAGGTGACCTTAACTGTACGATTTATATCGTAGAAATATGGGGATATAATACAAAAAATGTATCATTTGTCATAATATGTTTCCCAGTTGTTTCAGAGATATCAATTAATGGATTTGTACCAGCTAAAATTTGTCCCACTTGGAGGAACGGTCGAAGTGGACAAGTTGGTATCAGTAAGTGTTTGGACAAGTTTAATTTTTTTAGATTCACTTGTAAAGTCTTTGAGATATCGAGCTTAGGTCATTAATTCATCTATTTCATATCATACTCCTATTTGTATTCAACTTGATGGAAATAAGTCTATGCATAAATTCCCCTTTAAGCTCAATCATCGGTGGTTGCAAGATGAGGATTTGTGTTCACTGATTAGATCTAATTGGAACTTCTTATGTGATCAGGATGAAATTGATTCAATGATGCATGTGGTGGAGGAATACAACTGCTCTATAGACTAAGTCGAGAGTTCTTCATAAGATTTGGAGGTGAGGATCCGAGCGTCGTGAGGAGCCAAGACTGCAAGATCATTTGAGATCTGCTTGAATGTCTATCGAAGGCTGCGTTTGGCCTGTGATCATCCTACACTAGGTTGTTTGTTACAGGTGTTGATTGGAGAACCAATCCAAAAAGCAATTTTGTAGCAGATCAATCTCTGCAGATATGTATGCAGAGGTCTTTTAGAGAAGTTGGATTGTTTGAATGTATTCGATCTAATCAAGTCGTGGGTGACTATTCAAATGGATCCTCCTCCGAATCCAATCCTAGAATATTGAAGGAAAGCTTTGGATGCGGCTTTTAGGGCCCTAATAGACTCTATGCCCCCTCCCCCATCTGCAACAGAAGAAGGAGATGGGTTTGTAAAAAGGGAAAATGCTCCTAAGATTCATATATTGTCAGCAACTTCAAGGATGAAAGATCTTGCACTGAGCGAGCGCGGGTTGATTGGCTAGTTCACCGACATATGGACATCACCAAAAATAATGGATAGATGGGTGAAAAAAAATCTGGATGAATATGATCTCCGGGGCTCTACAGCATTGCTTCTGTGGCAAAGGATTCTTCACATTTTTGTTTGAAAATAAAGAAGACAGGGACCTGATATTTAGAAGTGGACCTTATTTCATGGGACCATGGGGGCTGTACTTAAACAGGTGGAGTTTATCATTTGACCAAGAAAGGGATGTGCCCTCAGGAGTCCCAGTTTGGGTTCGCCTCTCCCATCTCATGTTGCATTGTTGTAATGATGAAATGTTGCAGGCAATTGGAAACTCCCTAGGAAAATACATAGACAAGGCAGAATCGAAGGGCCCTCTATTCTCTTGCACATGAATCTCTGTAGAGGTAGATTTAGAAAAGGGGCTACCAAAAATTGTAAGTCTGTGCATGGACATATGGGAACATGCTCAAAAAGTGGACTATGAACAGTTTCCATTCAAATGTAGGAAACGCCATAAGTACGGGCATTTTGTTAAATATTTCCCTTAAGCAATTCAGGAAAGCTTGGAGAAAACTCATGGAGAAGGGTCGCAACAAGCGAAAAAGGGAAGGAAAACGACTCTAGCTACTCATGAGACAAAATATCTGCAGGAATAAAATGAAAAAGCAACAGAACAAGGAGAAAATGAGGCCATTACAAGTAACCAGTTTAATCCTTTGACCATGGAGGAGGGGGAACTGTTAGTGAATGAAGAAACAATGGATGAAGGCAGATTTGAACAACACAAGGACTTTGCAGGTAGCAGCATACCACCAACCTCTCCTAGGAATGAAAGGCTTGAAATAGAAATGGTCGGCTGACCATCGCATGGAGGGTCTTGGGTGGAAAGGGTAAAACAAAGCAGAGTCTTTGCCTTTGCATGATCTGCTGACTCTTCCTCAAATGGGTCACAAGAGAACAATGGAACTACCCCTAATATTATAGGAAGAAAATCTCAGAGGTACCATAGAGAACAAGAAGCGGATAGAGAAATCAAGCTTGGAAGGCAGAGGAGCATTGGAGAGACAAATCTTTTGCAAAATCATAAAAGCTCAGGGAAAGGGGATGGAAGGCCTAAAGCAAGGCCTAAATCAAATAAGAAATAATGAAAGTTGTCTCTTGGAATCGCAAAGGGATGGGTGGAGAGAACAAAGTGGAAGCCATAAGAAATATTATCAGGCCTGAAAGGCCAGACATTCTGCTTCTCCAGGAGACAAAAATGAGTGATGTGGAGGTTTTGGCGCTCTCACGGGACTTTTGGTCAAGATGCCAGGGGTTCACCATCAGTTCCAAAGGGGCCTTAGGAGGAATCACAACCTTCTTTGCAAGCAAATATGAGATCAAAACTGTAAAGGAGAATCAACATTGGCTTCTTTCCAAATTTAAGGAAAAGGATGATCCAAATATTAGTTATGTATGCAATGTGTATGGGCCAACACATTGGAGAGACAATAAAAGTTTCTGGAATAGTTTAGTTGCCCTAAAAAAGGATATGGAAGGGAAGGAAATCATTATAGTTGGAGATTTCAGTGCTACTATAGCGCAGTCAGAGAAAAGAGGGGGGGCCAGTGTTCGAGATCCCTATGGGGAAAACATGGAAGACCTTATCTTCGAGCTACATCTGCTTGATTTGCCATTAAAAAATGGGAAATACATGTGGAACAACAGAAGGACAGGGGCATGTTACATCCGGCCATACTCTATTGATTCTTGGTAAGTGTTAATTTCCTCCTTAGAGATCTTATTCCAGCTTTTTTCGCTTTTCCATCTGTTGTATCAGATCACAAACCAATATCCTTGGTGTTAGCATCCCAGTAAATTTCGGTCCCATCCCATTTCGATTCAATGCATCGTGGATGTAAGAGGAAAAAGCCATGACCATTATTAGAGAAGCTTGGAAAATTGAAATCTCGGGCTCTCCTAGTTTCATCTGGGAAAGTAAGTTGAGAAGGGTTCAAAGTGTTCTAAAAGCTTGGGTAAAATCATATTACACAAGTGCTAGCAGCAAGAAAAGTTAGTTTCAATCTAAACTTTCATCTCTTCACTCTAAGATATAAAGGGACAAAATCACCCCTGTTCTAATCAACCAAGAAGAAGATTTAAGTTTAAAGATCCTCAAAGAAGCCAGAGGAGAGGAAGAGGAAGCGAGGGTGAAGTCCAGACAACTTTGGTTATAAGGAAGGGACAGAAACACAACTTACTTTCATAAGCAAACAAAGGCAAGGCTCTGTTTTAACATGATCAAAGAATTAAAAGACAAAGATGGAAACATGATTGCAGAGTAGGATGAGATCAAAGAACATGTTTTTCAGCACTTCAGTGACCTTTACAGGGATAAGGAAGAGACTGACCCACTTGCTCAGGCTGATCTCCTCTTTGGAATTCCTTCCCTTATCATGAAGCAGGATGACAAGTATCTGACAAACCCCATCATGAAGTCTAAGATCAAGGCATCCATTTGGTATCTAAACACTGATAAGGCACTTGGGCCAGATGGTTTCACAATCAATTTCTATAGGGTTGCCTGGGATTTTATCAAGGAGGATCTAAAAAAAATGATTAATTGGACGAGAAGAAAGGACAAGGTTGGTGGAGCCACCAACTCTTCATTTCTCACACTGATCCCAAAGGAAAAGAGACCCATCACCATAGACCGTTTTAGGCATATCTCCCTCTGTAACACCTCTTACAAAATCCTCTAAAAAATCTTAGCCACAAGACTGAAAAAAGTAATGGGAAGGATAATATCAGAAAATCAAGGAGGTTTTATTGCTGGGTGTCAAATCCTTGATAATAGTAATATAGTGCAGGAAGCAATACATATCAACATGGAAAAAAACAACAAGGTATGGATCTCAAACTTGACATGGAAAATGCATTTCATCGAGTAAATCACTTCTTTTTATTTGAAAGCATGGCAAAGTTTGGTTTCTCCCAAAGGTTCATCATATGGATCAAGGCGTGCATCAGCAATCCATAGATTGCCCCGCTGGTAAATGGTAGACCAACCAAGTTCTTCCAATCCACGAGGGGAATTAGACAAGGCTTCTTGTTGTCTCCTTATCTCTATATGATGGTAGTTGATTCTCTGAGCAGGGAGTTGTAGCAGTAGCAACAAGATCTGGGGGAGCTCAAGGGTTTAAAGATTGCAAGAGGAGTTAGAGTGGCAAATAATGCACAATTCGCTGATGATACAATCTTGTTGGGAGGCGCATCCACTATCATTGAAAAAAGATTAAAAAATGTGATCTCCACCTTTCCTAAAGCTACGAATGTTAAGTTGAATGTTAATAAATCCAACATATATGGCTAGAACTGCCCTCCTGCTGTCATGGCAAGGATCGCGCGTATTCTTTTCTTTGGAGGAGATACAACCTGGAACTCATTTAACTACCTGGGCATTCCCATCTTCAAGGGAAAAAAAGAAGGCTGACTGGCATGGACTGATAGAGAAAATCAAAAGGAAAATTAACACTTGGGGATCGAAGTGGCTCAATCCAGCAAGAAAGATAGTCCTCATCAGAGCTGTTCTATATGCTCAACCGATCTATCTATGCTCCATTTCACTAACTCCTCAGACTATTATACAGGAAATAAATGGAGTAATGCAGAATTTTCTATGGCAGGGAGGAATGGCGACCGGCAAAAAAAAATTCAACTTGGTCTCCTGGGACGTGGTGTGCAGTCCAAAACAATTCAGTGGTGTGGGAGTCAGAGACCCACATGACATGAACTTAGTTCTTGGACCAAAAATTTCATGGCGAGTCTACACCGAATATCCAACACGGTGGAAAATGTTCTTGTAGAAGAAATATATGGCATGGAAAAGAAGCAAATGCATGGATAGGATGAGCACTAGCAGAGTTGGATTGTCCATTTGGGAACTCTGCAAAAAGTCAAACTTTATAATAAAAGAAAAATTGCATTGGATCGAATCTGGTTTGATAATATTGACGCAAATTATCCAGCTTATACTGTAAGGAGCTTAATGAATTAAAAAATTGGTGTGAGCATAATAATTACAATACGTTGTTCGATCTTTCAGTCTGGACGACTTCTGGAAGGTGGATGGGCTGGAAAACCGTAGAGACCCCGACGCATTTACAGGCAGATTTCAGAATTTTACTTATCCTTCTGCATGGGCGTGCTCCAATACATATCAATGCTGCAGACAAAAGAGTATGGGGGAAAGCTAGCGAGTACACTGTAAAAGAAGGCTATCGTGTGGTATACAAAAAGAAGCACATGATTTTTAAAAATTTCAAGTGGAACAAAATCTGGAACAACGATGGATTGTCGAAGGTTAATTTTTTCTACTGGATCTTGTCACACCGGAAAGCTTTGACAGCCGAGAAACTTAGAAAGAGAGCGATTGTAGGCCCGCTTCGATGCGTCCTTTGCAAAGAATATGAGGAAATTTTAAAGCATGTATTCACCGAGTGCAATTTCACCCAGCAAGTCTAGAGTGAGATACTAAAAGATCTTAAAATGAATATTACGGTGCCAACAAACTCGTATGAATTTTTTTCAACTAGAAAGATTACTATCAAGGCTCATTGAATAAAAAGCTAGACTTTGCCAGAGCATGGGATGCCCTCCCAAGGTTTGTATGTTGGAAAATTTGGAATGCAAGGAACAAGGAGATATTTGAAGAAAAAGCCAATTGTTTTAAAAAAGTCTTTGTCACAGCAAAGAACTTATGGGTGGACACTCTAGCCACAAGAGGAATGAAAAATTTAACAACAGAACCTCTTTCGGTGGAAGAAAGATTTTGGATGGAAGACATACTTCATAATCCCTCCCCCAGTAGGAACTCAACAATGAAGCAGAGTCTTCCGTGCTGGCAGAACAAGATGAGTGCAGAGGATTTAAGGAAGTGGAGGAACAACTCAGGAATTAGTACACTATTTTTTTATGGTACCTCGAAAGGAAATCCAGGTTTCACAGGTGCTGGTGGTGCAATATTTGATCACAAAGGGACCAAGCATTAAGAGTATGCTTGGGGTATTGGAATGGCAACTAACAATGGAGCGGCATGGTATGCATTAATTAAAGGCTTGGAGCTAGCTAGAGAAATGAGGATAGAAGAAATGAATGTCACCGAAGACTCTTTAATTGTCATGAGGGAAGCTAGAAAAATTTACAAAAATTGGAAAACTCCCTCTACTAAGATGCATAAATGCTGCTATGCTTAACCAAAGAATTTAAATTCATTACCTTCTTGCACGTTTTGAGAGGTTAGAATCATGAGGCTAATAGAATGGAAAATATAGGGGCTGGCCTAAATTGCGGGGTTATGGAAAAGGATAGAGTAATTAGCGAAGATGTTTGGATCCCTTAAATTTTGCTTTGGTTTTTGCATTGCTTTTGTTTCGTATAGCTTGGGCAATTTGTTAAAAGATATAGCTATCATTGGATAGGCAACTCTCATTAATGGTTCAAGATAAAGAAGGAAGAACAAGGGGAAAGGAATGACATCCCGATTAGGGGACAATCTGCCTTGCATTTTGTAATCACTCTCTTTTTCTTATAATCCAAAAAAAATTCCAATCCTTTTTGTTAAAAAAAAAAGGATGAAATTGATTCAGTGAAAAGGTTGGTACGAAAGTGAAAAGCCTTAAAACATATATTTGTTATGTGGGAAAAAGAAAAGAAGCAGTGAGCCATTAAGGAGTTGGTATTATATTGAAACCCTTATCAATCAGGTTTTTTATTTAAATTTATCTTGTGTCTTAACCATGAAAGAGAAACTCTTGCTTTTTGAGCTCGAAAATCGAAAAGAGAACTTGTTAAAAGAAGAAGAAATGGCTTGGAGGCTTAAAATTTGAGCCATTTGGATCTCTCAAGAAGATAATAACTCCAAATTCTTCCATAATTATGATATCTATAGGAAGAAGTTGAATGCTATTTGGGACTTGCAAGATGGTAGTCGCAACTGGGTTATTTCTTAGAAAGATCTGGAAGAGATTGCAGTGGATCGTTTTTCAAATATTTCAAAGATCCTAGGGGATATCCAATCTTAGCTCAACTAAAAATTATCAGTAATTTTTATTCATTTTTTAGAGGCCGAGGGTTATCAAATTGGTAGTGTTGTCACTTTGGAAGAAATTGACAATGTCTTGAAATAATTTACTAAGGACAATAGTCCTAGACCCAATGGTTGGCCTATGGAAAATTTCACAACTTTATTTCATCTTCTTGGGTATGTTCCACTTTAGGTCGTGGAACAATCAAGAACATAGGGATACATTTCTGGGGCTCTTAATACAACTTTCATCTCTCTAATCCCCATGCTGAAGAATTTTTTTGGACTACCCTCCTATTTTTCTATGCAACCTTGTTTACAAAATCATTACATAAATCATATCCAACGTAATTGAGGCAAAATTGTTTGAGGTAATTTCGAAAGAAAATTTTGGTTTTCTTCGTAATAGGAAGATTCTGGATGTTATGGGGATCATCCAGGAGTGTTTACATTCCATTAAATTCAAGGATTTGGATGCACTGATACTAAAGATGGACCTAATTAAAGCTTACAATATAGTGAATTTGGGATTTTGAAGGCTTTTACTTCTGCATATTGGTATTCCTCTAGGAGTTACAAACTGGATCATGGCCTGTATTTCTTCATCTTACTTTGTTCTTCTTATCAATGGTTCTCCAACAAGGTTCTTCAAATGTTCCATAGGTCTTAGATAGGGATGTCCTTTGTCACCCTTTCTCTTTTTATTGGTCATCGAGGTTAAGCAGATTGATTAACATGGCCAAAAGGGAAGTTAGATTCAATGGAATCAAATTTTATTCTTCTTTGTATCTCACTCAAATCTTGTTTATCGATGATGTGATTTTTTTGGTCCTGGTTCAGTTGAGGAATGGTCGACTTATGCAAAAATTATTAATATTTTATCAATTTCTACATGCATGGATGATAGTGCTTCTAAGTCTATTTTTCTCAGGAATGGTCACATTGATAACAATTCCTTGGATCAGATTTCCTCTGTTTTCCCTTAGTAGGTGGAGATTATTGACAAAGGATTCAAATAATTGGGTTATTATTTGAAACCCCTCCATTACAAAGTATGGGATTGGTTATGTCTAGTTAAGAAATTTGAAAAACAGATTGGTCATTGTTCATTCAGACTTTTTTCTCTAGGAAGAAGATTGCCTTTAGTCAGATCGGTGTATGTTGGGATTTTGGTTTATTGATTTTCTTTGGAAAAAATACCAATGTCTATTATGCATGTTATAAGACTAAAATTTTTAAAATTTCTTTGGTATATATTCGATGTGGGTAACAAAATCCATCTAGTTAATTACAAAAGATTGTCCAAGCCTAACTTATTGGGAGGATGGGATATAAAAAATATCTTTTGGTTCAATATAATTCTCACTATGAAAAGTATGTGGCGTAGTGTCTTCAGAACTAGCTTATGGAATGAAGTCATTAATGCATAATATTTGACTAGAATTTCTCTAACTAATTGGCTCAAAAGTGCTAATAAATATTTCCATGGTGCCTCCAATTTTTGGAATGGATTTTGAAAATTGTTCTCTTAGATCAATAGAGATTCAACTTGGAAGCTTTCCAATGGTGAACAAGCATGGGTTGTTGTTAATCCGTTTATTGGAGGAGAAGAGCATTACGACCTATCTCCATTTATCATTGACTATTTGGCAGAACTGGGATTTACTTCTTTGAAGCATATTAGAAGTCCAAATTGGATGAGGCCTTCAAGCTCATATTGGCTTACTAATTAAGATTTGGGATTAGGAAGTCACTAGGATGTGAAATGGAAAAAGTATATTTTGACTCTGAATAGAGTTGGTATTCATCTTAAGGAGGAAGAAGAATTTGTGGTGGGATTTTAGCAAATCATTTAGTCAAGTTACTAGTAAAGATGCTTACTCTTTCATAGCTCATCCCCTTTCCACCATTGTTCATGTAGTGGATATTTCTCTCTAGCTACATGCAAAAATACCAACCTTAGATCAAAGGGATCTAGAGGTAGAGTTCATGGTGCAAGGGAAAGCATTCAACCTTGACTTACAAACAAACAACAAAAAATGTATATATATATATATATATTTTTTAATTAACGAAACAATTGGAAGTACTCAGACCTTTATAAATGGGCCACCGCAACCGTTTGAGGAGTTGGTCCAATGTATTCCATGATCTGGTTCTCTAATTTGCTCCAACAAGGGTTATCAATGAGAATGGAATCAAGGATTGTATGGAGTAAACTCAGCATACAATGTGATGTGGAAATATGTGGCTAAAAGGTGAGAAGGGTGACACAAAGTGTCTTTCAGGACTCAATGTAAGTCAAAGTCTCTCAAAGTAAGTAAAAATCTGTGAGGGAGACCTTCACAATGTATTTATAGGATGATTGAAGATTTTGTTTCCCATGGTATTGGTCCATGGTTTTTTGACCCATTCTCATTTTAGGGTTTTTTGGTCCTTTTTTTAGACAATGGGGTTTTGTTGCAATAAATGCACATCTTCCCGGTATTTATGAGGGAAGGAATAATTATTATTTGGACCAATTTAGAGGGAATTTAATTATGAAGGTCAAAATGAAGGGAATAATGATGAGATTATGATGGATAATTATGGTGTTGACCATAGAGAGCTATGTGGACATTTTTTTGTGTGAACAGATTGCCCCATGATGTGTGAGGGAAAGAACTCATCGTATGGCTGAAAAACATCATAGGATCAAGGAAGGAGTGGTGACAAGGCTGGATAAACCAGAGAGAATCATGTAGATTTGAAGTCTCCTCATTCGAACTAAAGTGGCTTTTAATTTGTATTGCTTCTCAAAATGGATGAGGTACATATAATCTCATACATATATATGGATGAGGCAAGCATACCCATGCTCGTATCAATGTATCAATATAAAAATGGGGATCAAGGCTCAAACAAGGGGAGCCGATCAATACATATAACTGGTAATACATAATGGTGGCCCCAATAAGAGGCCGAATACAAATACTGATTTGAAGAATTAGTACATAAAAACAATGACATTCTCTTGGATTGCAATATCATAATAATTGATGCTCTGTTGAATATGAGGGTGTACACAAATTCATGGACTCAACGACCGAGAGTCCAAATCTCTAAGATAAAATAAACGACATATGATATTATAGATATACAGAAGCATAATACTAAGGGGCTTCCGAACATTGTTGCCAACGTAACCCAAATATCTTAAAGGAAATGAAATTGTATGGGTCCCAAAGAGACTAACCAATGTGCTAGAGTCGAGTGACAATCAAGGTCTTTGACCAAATAATTAAGGAACCAATACTCTGTACGAATCTTAACAGTGGGATAAAGTAGCTGAAGTCGAGCCTGTGAGACACAACCAACCCAAAAGGCACTAAGGACTCCTTTAAAGTGGTCTAAGTGACTCCTCAATGAGTTGGATGAAACCAAGATATAGAGACATATAGGTCTATCCTCTAGAATATATGTGTTGACGTTGACAGAGGGAGACCTACAACTACCAAGGCAATGAGGTTTCCTTGATAGAAGCATGAGGGGGCCAACCAAATATATGGAATAATAATGGGATTGAGACACTGAATGGGGAACAGGGGTAGGGGAGTACCGGGGACTCAATCTTCCTTGGTTCAGAGTATAATGACAGGGATGACCTGGCAGCAGATGACACTGACTCATGGGGAGGGAATCATAGTTGTGAAACTGGAGATATTACAGCAATGGGAGATACTTAGGGAATTCACTCGACAAGTGATATCCAGGGGATCCAAGGGAGACTCATTGCAGAGTACTATGAACAAAGTTGACCCAACGGGGGGAATGCTGCCAGAATGTGAGACTATATACAACATGGGTGGGAATTTAGAGGCACAGTTTGGGCCTTCTTCATAGTTTAAGGAGATTGAAGAAGGGATAAAAGTATGCTCAGTATGATATTGTCTCGTGGATTTTTGTCAAGCCCAAGACAGTAAATGATCGATGATGTTTTCATGTTTAGAGAGTCTGAAAACACGAAGAAGACTCCAATGGGTCTCTTTTTCATATAGTAGTATCCTAATCCTGAAAAAGGGATAAAAGTATACAAAGGAGAATGCTCCCAACCAAATGGGGCAAAGAGAATTCTTTTTCATAGGTAGTACAACCGAGCCAAAAAATGATAAACCTATAATGATTGAACAATCATTCAAATACTTTTACGAGCATGAACGGAACCAAGTTTGGTTGGTGATCTTTTCTTTATGAGAGGGTTGGAAAAGAACTTAAATATACCCATAAGTAAGCTTTTTCGTAAATGTAGGTTCTGATGTCCAAAAAAGCATAAAAGGATACAAAGGGAAATGTTCCTAGCTATAAGGGGCTAGGGTGGTCCTTTTCTTTAATCAGTCTACATAGTCCGTAAAATGGATAAACAATACCACATAGATTCCCTTTCAAATGCTTTAATGAGCATGAAAGGAAGCAAGCTTGCTTGACAATCTTTTAATTCTTTAAGGAGCTAGAAAAGAGCTTAATAGAAACTTCGTAATGGTCAGTTAAACAAGAAGGAAGTGTCCAATGTGTCGAAATATGTGATTTTGGGATCGAGGATGATGGGGTGAAAAAGAATAGTGGAACATTGGTGGGGGCTCCTTGTGGGATGGTGAATGGTGGTAAAATAACACAAAGTTTGTAGTATGTATGGAGCATAGGGCTCGTGTACATGCCCATACAAAAGGGGTTCGACTTTCCTAGTTGTACATATATCGATGTAAGTACAAGAAATGGCCCCAAATAAGTAGAGAGAGCATGAGATGTTAGTCCCATAGGTGGATAGAGCACAAAAAACTGAGCTCGTCGGTAAAACGACGTAAAAAACAGATGTTGGATGACTGGCGCACAGAAGATGAAGTGGACCGAATTGAGGCTTGTAAACAAGGGGGGACCACATGACACATGTCGTTTTCACTATTCATTGTTGAGTTGGTGGTATCTAAGGAGTTGGAGGGTGGATTCCTTTGAGGACAGTGACTTCAGACTCAAGGGAGTGCTTGCGGAAGTTAGTGAGGAGGGACTAATACTTGGGCAGGTTTGGGAAATGATGGGAATAATGGCCATAGAGGCCACAAACTGCACACGAGTGGTTCGTATGTAATGATTTGTTCTTAATCGCAGGGATGTGTGTTACATTAACAACCAGAGTGCCATCGACCTCTACTATTGTGCGCATGTGGGTGCGAAGAAACGAAAAATCGAGACAATTTTGAGTAGCATGGTCGAGGACATCACATAAGGCACAAGCAGGAGGTGGACATGGTTCTGCAAGGGTTTTTGGTTCCTTGCCCCGAATATTCATAGGAGGAAGTGGTGCAAGAGTGGATGAAGGAGTAGTTGGTTGTGCACTAAGAGGTGGATGTGACACTGTCTCAATAGGTTGTACTGGTGTCAGTACGATTTGTGGTGTCGGGGTGGGGTTGGTGAATCGAGGTACCACACTAGAACACCCAAGTTAATCTCGAAAGGTTAAGAGTAGCCACGACTGGTTTACTCATGATTACATAGGGTGGAAAGAGAAACACGATGGTGTGTATGGGAAATGAACCCCAATAATTCCCCAGAGAAAGAATGGGGTGGGCACGGTTTGACGTTGGGGCTGCGGCTAAGGTTGCGATGAGGTTAGAAGTTTACCAGATGTGATGGTGCACACATATGATATTTCAGTCGTAGAGGGAGGAGGTGATAGGGACAAAAAAGTGTTAGTAAAAGGGGTGTTAGTAAATAGGTCTGAACCAATGTCAGACAGGGAGGGGATGGATGCATTATCGATGGTGGAGTTGATGGTAGGTAGGACATGCTCTAGAATGGTCGGTCCTTTGGGATCGTAGTACACCAACTGGTCAATGGTCACAATATTCCCATCATGGGGGGGGGCATCATGAGTTTGAAGACAGATGAAGCAACGACTGACATCGCGTACATGTAACTACGTCCAAGAAAAAGGTTATAATCTAACTGGGCGTTCACAACATCAATATCGATCAACACAGTTTTACCTGCCAACTTGATTGGGACATTCGTGAGAATGCCTTGTGGTTGGGAAGCATGACCATCGTAAGCACGCAGGGTGTGGTTGAGGGTTGAAGGATTAGGGATCCTAGATTCTGCTAAACGAAGGTTAACATAACGCAAGTGGAGGCACCCTCATTAATGATACGTTGATGAATGGCCAAATTTTGAATGGTGACAAGAACCTGGAAAGCTACGGATGAAGGCATCCGAGGTTCTCCTTGATCCAAGTCTAAAGTGTTCAACCTGGAGTCAAAGGGGTCAATAGCACATAAATAAAATAACTAGTCTTTACGTTGCAGAGGACAAGTTCTCAGGACTTGCAGAGCGGACATGATAGAGGGAGACTGGGCCAAGTCATTGACAATACTGTCATTGAGAGCGTCTCTAGAATTGGGGTTGTTAGCAATGCGATGCAAAGGGAACCTAGGGACTTCGGTAGTCCCATCCGTGGGGGGTGTCGAAAAATGTAAGTACATACCGAGAGTAGTGGAGGTAGATTTCGTGGAGGGATTAATAGTTTATGTGGTGGAGCCATATTGGTTTCGTCGAGTTTGTAAGTTGATGTCAGACAACAATGTCATAAGATGATGGACACTAGGATCGATGGGTTAACTTGAAGAAGTGGTTGTGGCGTTTTGTTGTACCAATAGTTGGGTTGCAACCACTCCTTGATTCGGTAACGGGTTCTGTAGTACCATAGGAGGAGGACCTTCTGGTGCTAAGTTTGGTTGTGTCAGAGCAATAACATTGGTTTCACGTTGATTTGCTTCATGTAATAGGTGGGGGAATTGATGTGACTGGGGGCACTCGTGTGTATAGTGGCCATAAACATCACAAATGGTACACTGATGGTTAGTCCATAACTTGGGGTTCTTCCCAGGTCTAGGTGGAAATTGTGTGTTCTTTGTAGGGGTGTTGGCTCCATTGTTGTTAGGAGGGTTGGGTTGTTGACCGCCCCCTTGAGGTTGGTTGTTTCCTCGGTTTCTACCTCTCTTTCTTCTTCCCTACCCTTGTTGGATATTGGGGGTGGGTTGATTGGGGAGGTTCTCTTACGCGTAGACCTGTCCTCGAGGAACCATAGGAGTAGGGGCCGAAGCAGGTGTAGGTTGCACAAGTGGTGGGTAGTAGGCGGGAGAGGCTGCAAAGCCCATCGTTTGGCCATTACAAGTAGGTTCCAAGAAATTTAGTCCATGAACATGAGGAATAGGTGCAGGAGATGCATATGAAGGTGTGGCTCTAGATTGAGTTCCTGCATGTGAAAAGTCAGGGGTGTAGTCAGGTTGGGAAACACTAGGGGCATTATTAGAGTGAGGTGGCATCAAAGGAGAGGTCATGTACAAGTGGGGTGCTAGGTAATGGAGCCAAAGACTCCATCAACTACATGAGATGCCAACACCAGGAGCATAATATATGATGGTGTTAAGGTAGCTTGATTGGGCATAGATAAGATCAAACTATTGTGCTTTGAGTATTGCTTCTTCCTCGGTTTGTGGGCGCTCCGATGTAACATCCTTGGCGATAGGGGGAAGTAAGGTTTTAAGAAACCAATCAAGGAAGATCCTATCATCTAACTGGATTTTGCACAAACTACGACGACGATGCCACTCATGGATGTGATCCATGATATGGGTAGCAGTGTTTTATCTACAAGATAACAAGATTTCCATGTCCTCATCATAACAGACGGGGAGTTGGAAGTACTGGAGGAACATTGAGGCTAAAGAGGAAAAATAATGATAAGTGGCATGGGGCAACTCAATGTACCATTTGGTTGCAACACCAATGAGTGTGCGCTGTAATAGCCACAATCATATAGAACCATCCACTATGTTGTTGGAGGAACACCATAAGTGGAATGACATGATATGGTTCTGAGGTTCTTCTCGCTCCTTTCCCTCAAACTTAGGGATGTCTGAAAGGAGTTTCATAGGCATGGGAGACCACAACGGGTCGTGACGGATGGGGTCATTCATTAACCTTGCCAAATAGGGTAGGTTGAGACTAGCCATGAATGGCAGATTAGGACCTGGACTATATCTGGGAGGGCCAGCAGGAAAATGGTGGTTGGTAGGGATGAATCCCAATAGTAGAAGTAGTCATTGGAATGGTGTGAATAACTATAATAGTGGTAGAAGGGTAAATGCCCCATGCATGAATGTAGGAATGGTGTGAACCATGGTGGCTGGAGTGGGGCCTCTACTAGTGGGTAGAGAACCAACAACAGTGTGTGCAATGACGAAGGGCCCACTAGGACTAGAATCTATAGGTATAGTAGAAGGGATACCTGGTATGATGGGTGGGGTGTTTACCGATCCACTGCCAAGAATCCCCCCTTGGAAGGGGTTAGGAGGTGCACCAACCATGGGGATAGATGGGGCAGTGAACAAGGTGTTGATAGGAATCTAAATATGACTCAGATGTAGTGTATGGCTCTAAAGGTGGTGAACGACGCCAAATATGGATCCAACGATGGCAGTACAAGGAACCGAACTAAGGGGTATACCCCCTGATTCTGAGGGAGTGGTGTGGGGGAGAAATGGTGACATGATGGTGTGTTATATGATGAATGGAGTCTAAAGGGTGGAAAACACAAGCTCAAAATCTAGCTACTATCGAGTGTGCATAAGGGGAGCTGATAAATGGTGGCACACGGACCAAAAAGCAAGCTCTAAAACTAAACTACAACAACGTGTCACATCAGGTGATTCTACAACAAAAGTGGCCAGAAAGCTAATAAGCAACACTACCTATGAAGAAAATGACGCACTAACCTATGTGGTGTAATTGCAAGCAAGATCCTAGCTATATGATCGAATCTCCTCTCAAATTGTATCCTTTGTTGGGTGATAAAATTCACAGTCAAACAATACGAAATGGAAGAACTAAAGGTTAAGAGAATCCCACTATCGAGAGGGACCTCGGGTAAAAGAGCCCTAAGAGACTGGCAACTAGGCTACCTCATTCATGACATTTTCGCGATGGCTTCCTGGCACTTTAGCCCTTTGGTCCTTGACACCCAGTATGGGGGCCAACATGCATGAGGAGGACTGTGAAAAGATAGCCTTCCGTACAAAGTGGAGTGCATAATTCCACCCAGACTTCCAAAATCCCTTCGTCGTGGCTTACTCCCACAAAGTGGGAGTCCCCCAATAAACTAGTGGTGACCGTGTCAACAAATACTAGAGGATTTTGGTTACCTAGAAGAAAACATCTATGTCTCAGATGTAAGTGACAGAGGGGGGTTATTTGGATGCCTATCCCCATTGTCCTGACCTACTATACAATATTTTTTTGGTCCTCAAGTGAGGTTACAATGTTGGTTGAGTTAAGGTTAATTTTAGTATTTGATTAGGGTCATGGACCAAGTGTTCAGATTAAGGTGTGAGATGTGTGCACAAATGGAGTGTGATCTCTAAAACCTAAGTCTCTCTATCCAAAATTAATATGTTGAAAATTAAATGATAGTACTGAAAATAAATGCTTTTCAACAATTAAAAATGAATCCTTCCAGATGAAATAAAATATGCAACTAAATAAGCACACTAGGAACTCTATAAGGTGTAGGAAACACATGAGGGTCTCAACTACCAAGCTCAACTAGGATAGGCTCAAATATAAGTAGATGGGGACTGCAAAAATACAAATGGGTTGTAGGCAATCAAATTTGGAAAAATACAACCAGGAAAGGGGCAGAACATAGACAGGCGGTCTGGAATGGATCTAAAACACCTTAAGCAGTTGGAAAATCGACAAGTCGCACCTGTTGGTGGAACAAATGTGGTCGGGGTTGCACTCAACTGAAAAATAGTCACGACCGAGAGGGAAAAACAACAAAAAAAACACAATCCACACTTAACAGGGGTCTTCACACGACAAATCGCACAAAACGAGGTCACATAAGCGACTTGGGTCTCTGTGGAAGGCAGAAAAAGAGCAATCTAGAATTTTGATCCAAGCCACACTTAATTGGGAAAAAGGTGTGGCCTGGGTCGTGCTTATTAGGAAAAAAAGGTGCGACTTGGGTTGCGCATTTCGATTGAAAAGGTGCGACTTGACCGAAACTGAAAATTTTTTGGGGAAAAAATGTCGGTTAGGGCCTGAGGGTAGGCACTACAAACAAAATAGTTTGAATCTGCCGAAAGGGGGTCATATTTACGACGGTTAAGGGTACCTAAGTGAAACAAACCAACAAACAAAAATAATAATCCTGCAAAACCAAAGATCCAAGAGGATCGAGCTAGTGGGTTCACCAAAATTGTAGTGGAGATTTCTCTCTAGCTACATGCAAAAGCACCAACCTTAGATCAAATGGATCTAGAGGTAGAGTTCATGGTGCAAGGGAAAGCATTCAACCTTGAATTGCAAACAAACAAGAAACAAACTATATATTTTTTAATTAACAAAACAATTGCAAGTGCTCATACCTTTGTAAATGGGCCACTGTAGTCGTTTGAGGAGTTGGTCCAATGGCTTCCATGATCTGGTTCTATGATTTGCTCCAACAAGGGTTTTCAATGAGAGTGGAATCAAGGATTGTATGGAGTAAACTCAACATACAATGTGATGTGGAAATATGTGACTAAAAGGTGAGAAGGGTGACAAAAAGTGTCTTTTGGGACTCAAATTAAGAAAAAGTCTCTTAAAGTAAGTAAAAATCTGTAAGGGGAGACCTTCACAATGTATTTATAGGATAATCTAAGATTTTGTTGCCCATGATATTGGTCCATGGTTTTATGTAGTGCATGGTATTGGTCAATGGTTTTTTGACCCATTCTCATTTTAGGGTTTTTGGTCCTTTTTTGAGAGCATGGGTTTTTGTTGCAATAAATGCACATCTTCCTTATATTTGTGAGGGAAGGAATAATGATTATTTAGACCAATTTAGAGGGAGTTTAATTACGGAGGTTAAAATGGAGGGAATAATGATAGGATTATGATGTATAATTATGGTGTTGACCATAGAGAGCTATGTGGACAATTTTTTGTGTTAATAGTTCAATTGTGGTGGTACAAGTCAATTTGGAAGTGGAAGGTGCCAATAAAACTCAAAGTTTTTATTTGGATGTGTTGTAAAAACTGTATTCTAATATGGGATAACTTGGCCAAAAGGAGTTAGTGTGGACCAAACTTTTGTCATCTTTGCAAAAATGATGTTGAATATATTAAAAATATATGTGTCTCATATACTTTTAGTAAACTATTGTGGTGGGTTATTGCTTAGGACCTTCATATTTCTAAGACCCAGGGATCTTCCTCTTTTGTTGGAAACCTTGAGCAATGGAATCAAAGAAACAATTCACACAGATTGCTACCAATATTCCTATGTTGGGAGATTTGGATAACCTGAAATAAGGAAAATTTCAAAGAGAAGGTACCTAATATTTTGAACATTAGCATCAGAGCTCTAGGAATGTATAAAGTTTTTTCACCGGAGGATGTTCCAAAAAGACCAAAGGAAATTGGGGCACCTTCTGTCACTTTTTACGATGCAAGATTTTTTTATGGTGTTGCTCAGAGTAATGATAGTGGTGTTTGTATGTTTATGGAGTTAAATGAGGTTCATAATTTTAAATTGTGGTTAAATTGTGGCATTGATCCTGACACAAGAGCTGAGCTTTTGGCACTTTGGGGATTGGTATTCTTTGCGTCCAGTATTGGTATACCTACTTTGCATGTTTTTGGTGCTTGATGGTAATTGAAAATTGGGAAAAAAGAAGGGTTAACCTACAAGTTCTCTCCCTTGAATAATGGTGTGACAGAACTATCTCTCTGCTCGATTCCTTTATTCATATCAACATCAGTCATGCATATAGACAACACAATGATACTACACATAGTCTCTCTAAAAAAGCAATTGGGATTTCTGAAGGATTATTATTGTTTGAAGAATACTTTGAGAATGAGATCGTGAATGCAAGTTTTGTACATGTGTTCTCTCTTTAAGTTCTCTAGATGGAGATCCATTTATCTGATGTGGACTCTTAGATTTAGTTTCTTCTCTTGTATTGCCTTTTGTATGGCCTTCTTTGCAAGCTTCTTTTGAGAACATATTGTTTAGTATGTGAGTAAGTCAGGTTCTATAGGTTTTTGTTTTTGATGTTAGGATGATATAATCCACTACGTATTGGACTTCGTTCTCTTTGATTAAGCTTGAATATTAAAACAAATTTTTTTTTGATTAAAAAACAAATCATGTTCAAAATTGTCATATTCATTGTGAAGTTTGTGGATAATTCAAAAGTTGAATTTGATTCACATGTTTTGAATAATATTTTAATTATATAATTATGAGAAGTTAATAATGATGTATGTTGTGTGTTATGAATAATATTTTATTTATACATGTTTTGAATAATATTTTAATTATATAATTATGCGAGGTTAATAATGATGTATGTTGCTTGGAACTGCGATGGGACCATCGAGGGCTGCACAAGCGATTTTGCTCTGGATCTGACAGGCTGATCTGGCTGGGCCGTCGTCTGCGTGCTCCTTCTATCGTTTGGACGGGCTGCTACTTCGAAGGGGATTGGATTGCTGAGTTCGAGGCTTCTATCCTACGCTTACGTTGGTTGGGTCCTCATGTGCTAATCGTGGTTTGACCGGGTGTTTCTCTGGTGAGGCATTTCGATGGTGGCTGAGGTGGGTGGTGATCCGTCGCCTGAGCTGTGCTTGGATGCCTTTGACAGGTTAATAGCCTCTCACAATAGGAGATTTGGTAAAGGATCCCCCCCCAAAGTTTGTCAACATAATTGAAGATGTGCAAAAAGTTGCCCTTCCTCCGGAAGAAACCATTCGGGCTGCTCTTTCCCTGGAAGATCGAGCTCTGATAGGGCAATTCACTGGGCTCTGGCCCTAGCCAAAAACTATTGATAGCTGGGTCCAAAGAAAATGGAGACCCCTAATCTCCAAAAATGTTGCCTCATACTCAATTGGACGGGGTTACTTTCTGTTCGACTTCAAATCCAAGGAAGACAAAGAATTAATTTTCAAGAATGAGCCCTACTTCATGGGGCTACAAGGTCTCTACCTTAACGGGTGGACTCCGGACTTCGACCCCGAGGCTAACACCCCCAAAGTTGTGCCAGTATGGGTCAAGATTCCCAACCTCCCTATGCATTGTTGGAATCCTAAATCTCTCCATGCTATAGGGAACGTCCTGGGGAAATACATTGACATGGCTAGATGAAAGGACCAATACGCTTGAGCCCGCATCTGTGTTGAGGTTGATATTGAAGCTAGATTACCAGAAGCCATAAAATTAACGATGGGGAAATGGTTCCATTTCCAAAATCTTGACTATGAACAACTTCCTTTCAAGTGCAGAGGTTGCCACGAATACGGGAACTTCATCTGTAACTGCCCTAAAAATCCTGAGATCCAACAAGACAAGGAGGAAGGATGGCATAGGGTGAACAAATCTAAAACTAAAAATCAAGCCGGAGTGGTTCCAAAGAAGGGTGAGGGGAACAAAGAAGCAAGAGTTATCTCCTTGGAAGGAACTCAAGAAACCACAAAGTCTAAAGAGACTAATGAAATAAGGGATGACTCCAACGAAGCAGAAGAGAAATCCAGTAATGGAGAGAGTAAAGAATCTGAAGCAATCCTTTCAAATCATCAAGTGAAAGATCAAGATGAAGGAGCAGCAATGATAAAAGAAGGAGAAAGCATGGGGAAATTAGAGGAAGATACTGATTCGGAAGAAGAGGAAGAGGAGGAAGGGGAAATAGAATTGATTACCCCAAGAAAGAATAAAACCAAAAGAAGGAAATCCAAGAAAGAAGTAAGGGAGCAAGCTACCTATAAGGATAAGATGCAAGGATCCCAGTTAACCCTGGAAAAGTTGCTGAAAAACACAAGAAACACCTGCCAGCATGGGCATGCCCAGAAAGGGATGCCTATGGCCTCCAAACGTAAGTAATGAAGGTCCTCTCCTCGAGCTGTAGAGGTCTTGGTAGCAAAATCAAGGAAAAAGCTATGAAAGATTTAACTTCTTTATACCAGTCGGACATCTTTATGATCTAGGAGACCAAGTTGGAGGAGCCACATTTCTTTAAGTTAGTATAAAATTTTGGAAAAAAAGGGGAAGGGCTGCAATCAACTCAATGGGCGCCTCTGGAGGCATTGGAACACTGTGGGATGATAAGAAATTTGAGGTTGTTGACATCAAGTACAACTCATGCTGGATCCTCACCCTGCTGAGGCAAAAAGACACTAATACTCTGGTAAGAATTTTCAACATTTATGGTCCTAACTCTTATGCTAAAAAAAAATTCTGTTGGAATCTCCTTCGTGTGGAAAGGAGTAACTTGCAAGGAAATGTCATCCTTGCAGGGGATCTAAATATCATCCTCAGCCAAGATGAAAAAAGAGGGGGATCCTTGGTCAGATACCCCATCAGAGAAATTGTCGATGAGATCATATTAGACTGGGATCTCTTTGATGTTAAACCTTCTAAAGGAAAATATACCTGGAATAACAAGAGGCTCGATCCCGGGCATATTGCTGCCAGACTTGATCAATTTCTAGTCCAGGACTCTTTCCTCCTGCTGGGTTTGAATTCGTCGTCTAAAATATTACCGTTCGAAGGATCAGATCACAAACCTATTCTTCTCGAGATGTGGAATGGTAAGAATCTGGACCCTATACCTTTTAGATTCAATCCAATGTGGGCCAATCACAATGAGTTTTTAAGGATCGTAGCTGATACATGGTATTCCCTGGTTTCAGGGTCTCCCTTCTTTGTATGTGAGGAGAAACTAAGACGGCTTAAGAAGGCTCTTTAGTCCTAGGCTACGTCAATTCCCACTCCAAATTATAAAAAAACTCAAGCTGCCCTAGCGTTGGAGATCCACCAAGCCAACATGGAGGACAACACTGTTGACCACGTTGACATCCAAAAGGAGATTAAGCTGCAATCGGACCTTCATGATGCATGCAAATAAGAAGTTGAGTGGTGGAGGAAAAAATCAAGGTGCAAATGGCTCAACGATGGTGACAGGAACACCAGCTTTTTCCACAAGCAGGCCGAGGCTAGGAAAAAATTCAACCATGTGCTCAAGATCCATGCTCATGACAGGGTTATTAATAACTTCGAAGACATTAAGTCTGAAGCATCCAGGTACTTTAGTGAATTGTTCACTGCTCAGCCTATCACCGAAGATGCCGAGGTATTGGATCGTGTTCCTCAGTTAGTAAAAAATAATGATAATGCCATTATGAACCATAATATCACTCTGGAAGAAATTAAGGAGGCCGTTGATGGCATGGAGGATGATAGAGCTCCTGGTCACGATGGGTATAACGCCAAATTCATAAAAATTTGTTGGGATATCATAAAAAATGACTTATTCAAAATGGTTAGCAAATCTCAGAGGTGTGGCAAAATTGGAGGCAACAAGAATTCTGCCTTTCTGGCTCTCATCCCCAAAGAGAAGGATGCTAAACCCTTTGACAGGTTTCGGCCTATATCCTTGTGCAACATAGGATATAAAATTATTACTAAGATTATGGACATCAGATTAAAACATATCCTTCCTTATCTTATTCCGGAGAAGCAAGGTGGCTTCGTTAAAGGAAGGAAGATTTGGGATAATATCATTTTAGTTCAAGAGGAAATCCACTCTAGTCTGAAGAACGACGATAAAGGAATGGTGGTGAAACTTGACTTAGCAAAAGCATTTGATAGAGTCAGCCATTCCTTTCTCTTTCAAGTAATGTTGAGATTTGGATTCGATCCAGACTTTATCAAATGGGTCAAGGCCTGTATCAACAAGCCATGGATAGCCCCGCTCATCAATGGAAGGGTTGCCCCCTTTTTTCAAGCTTCGAGAGGACTGAGGCAAGGATGCCTGCTCTCTCCACTGCTTTATGCAATCCAAGCTTCGGTTCTAAGCTTTCAACTAGAACATGCCAGGCATGACCAGGATCTATCAGGCATTAGGATGGCTAGAGGCACAAAAGATATCAATCACGCACAATTTGCAAATGATACTATCTTGCTTGGAGGAGCCAGTCAAATCATAGCTCGTCGATTCAAGAACGAAATTAATGAACCGTGACTGCCATGCCTCGGGAAGCAAAATCAAGTTAAGGAAGAGTCAAATCTATGGTTGGAATATAAACCCTAGGGAAATGTTAGAAATTTCTCGGATTCTTAATATGGATGGAGTAGTCAGCTGGGATTCCTTTAATTATCTTGGGGTCCCTATTTTCAAATCCAAACCCAAGAGCTCATCCTGGAATCCTATTGTGGAAAAAATCAAAAAGAAAATCATTGGGTGGGGGACAACTTGGTTAAATCTGGTTGGGAAGGTAGTGTTAATAAAAGCTGTTTTGAACAGCTATCTTCTTTACCAATGCTCCCTTCTTCTTGCTCCGGTCAAAATTATTGCCGAGATCGAAGGCCTGGTGAGATATTTTCTCAAGCAAGGTGGGAATAATGGGGGGGGGGGGGAATTTGCTTTGGTCAGTTGGAAAAAAATCAAGCTACTAAGGACGGAGGGTGATCTACAAATCAGAGATTTAAGGACTCAAAACCTGGCTATGGGAGCCAAGTTGCTCTGGAATATGCTTGACTCCAAACCATCCTGGTGTAGTCGCGTGATAAAATGCAAATACTTTCCAGGGCCGAGGCTCAGATGTCTTGAAATGGAGCATGAGAATAAGAACAACTCTCCTATATACAACCTCTGCAAAAAAGCATTGCCTCTGTTCAAAGACAAGCTGCATTGGATACCGGGCAATGGGAAATCGATCAATATTTGGCAGGACGTGATCCTTGGGAAGCCTCACCCATATCTTCCACGACTAAATCAATGGCTGGCAGTGATGGGTATTAAAACAATTTGGGATATCTGTGAGTGGGAAACCGATGCTCCAAATCGATGGGCTGGATGGGCCATTTCGGAGTGCCCTGAAGAGTTAAAAGATGAAAGAAAACTGTTGATGAACAATTTGGCTGGGATCGCTCCGGTGGCTAAGTTCAGAAAGGACCAACGTGGTTGGGGAAGACAATCTGGCAGCTATTCGGCATCTGAGGGATATCAAAAATTTATTGCTACCTATAATGTGCCTGTTAACCCTGCAATTTGGAATTATTTACGGAATTGTAGTACGTTGCCAAAGATCGAGATGTTCATTTGGACGTTGTTGCATGAGAGAGTGCTAATAGGTGAGAATTTGGAGAAACGTGGGTTCGTTGGTCCCTTCCGCTGTCCCCTCTATGCTGAAGCATCTGAAAATATCAGTCATCTATTCTTAAACTGTCCTTATGCCATCTCAGTCTGGAAGGAAGTGATGAAGCGTTGGGGAGATGGGATCCAATTGCCGGACAAAATTCAGGTCTGTTTTTTCAACTGGGATAAATTGTATCAGGGTGTGTTGACTCAGGAAAAAGGATTGAGAGTTTGTTGGATGAAACTTTCCAAAATAATATGCTGGTGCATTTGGAATGAAAGAAACCACAAAATCTTTCAGGACAAGACCTAGCCAGCGTGGAAGATTGCTATCAAAGTAAATGCATTACTCGATGAGGTTGTTAGTGTTTTAAAGATTCCAAATAACAAAGGAAATTTGACAGACAAAGAAAAAAATTGGATGCAAAGTCTCAATATCTTTGTTGTAAATAATTTGGCTACTAAACATTTGGAAAATTGGGAAGTCAGGTTGGACAAATCTCAGTTTGAGAACTGGCTAAGAGAAAGGAATATTTTTAAATTGTTTTTTGATGGAGCCTCCAAAGGGAATCCTGGAAGAGTGGGAGGAGGAGGAGTTGTTATTGATCTAGACGGAAAAGTTGAGATAGAATACTATTGGAATATTGGATATGACTCCAATAATATGGCCGAGGCATATGGGCTATGGCAAGGTCTCAAGCAGCTGCAGAAGAAATGGTTTTTGGAGATTCCAGGTTAATTATTCATGCGTTGAATGGGGGAAGAAGGGGTAAGAATGAGCGAATAGCAAGGTTGATTAATAGAATCAGGTCCAAGGCCAAAATGTTCAGGAGGTTAATTTTTTTTCATATTCTTAGGGAGCTAAATGCTATGGCGTATCTTGCAGCCAATAAATCTATAGCTGTAGGTCATAATGAACTTATTGTAAACTCGGTTGTTAGCATTGGTATCCCTCCGTAGATCCATTATTTGGTTACTTGACTGGAGAAAGTAGAGTTTATTGGTAACTTGTTGTAACCAGTTTCCTTATCAACGATTTCTCTGCTAAGTTCTTATTTATAACATAACCGTCTTTGTTAAAAATAAAATTAATGATATATGTTGTGTGTTATGAATAATATTTTAATTATACAATTAGGCGGGTATTTNGCTAAGTTCTTATTTATAACATAACCGTCTTTGTTAAAAATAAAATTAATGATATATGTTGTGTGTTATGAATAATATTTTAATTATACAATTAGGCGGGGATTTTTAAGCGATGTATGATGTATGTTGTGTGTTATGAATAATATTTTAATTGTATAATTAGGTGAGGTTTGTAGTGATTATGTTATGAATAATTCTTTATGTATAATAGTTGTGAAATGTTGATAATTTAACGTGCGTATCATTCAAATATTTGTTTAATCAATTTAAACATTGATTTTAAGGTGTGAATTTTTAAGTAATGTAATAATATTTTATTTCACATTATTGAGATATCATACCATTATAATTTTTTTTTATAGGGATATTAATTAAGATGGGGTAGACTTTAAAGTTTAAATTGTAAAGTTTAAATTGTAAAGTTGATGTGATAACGTTCTCTTACATGATTGAGTGGAAATTAATAATTTAATATAATGTCACTTTTTATCACATTGATATTAATATTATTGTGTCGAGAGGCGCTCTACAGCCCAGTATGGGGGAGATCTTGTAAAATTACGTAATGTTACATAACGTTATTTTTATTAATAAAAAACATTTTTTTTAATTATAACCAAAATAAATGTCGGCCAAAAAAACAACCTAATATGGGGGAGATGTTGTAATCTTTCTACCTAACAAAACAATAAAAAGTAAAAATTTAATTATCCGTAAAAAAATGCGAGTCAAGAAAAAACACAATATGGGGGAGATGTTGTAATGTTCCTATCTAACAAAATAATAAAAAATAAAAAATAGAGTTATCCTCAAAAAAATGTTGGCCTTGCACATAAACCATGTGCATGGTTTTAAAACCATGTGCAAGGTCTTCTAAACAACCCATGGTTTTATTGTACATGGTTTAGGAGGGCCTTGCACATGGTTTTAAAACCATAAAACCATGTGCAAGGCATCCTAAACAACCCATGGTTTTATTGTACATGGTTTAGGAGGGCCTTGCATATGGTTTTAAGACCATGTGCAAGGCCTCCTAAACAACCCATGGTTGTAGGAGGGCCTTGCATGTGGTTTAAAACCATGTATGGGAAAATGTTGTAATGTTCGTTCCTAATAAAATAAAAAATATTATATGTCGGTCATAAATAATATTAAATATTAATAATAAAAATATTATATGTGAACCTTAAATAATAAAAATGTGTCTTTTGGTTTGAATCAAATCAATGGATACCTAAGAAGAGATTCGATCCCTCTCGGCGCTTGATAGAGCCTAGGATTTGGATCTACGTTGGTTTATTGATGTAGATTTTAAGTTCCAAATTCTTACATTGATGTAATAATACTATTTTTTAAATTGCTAAAGTATAAGTTTTTAATTTCATATGATATCATCTTCTTTTATTCTCATAACAAGAGCCACGAGGTGGCAATGTCCGCCACTAAAGCAAATAAGCTAAAAAAAATTCGAAAAAAAACAAATAAGCTAAAAAAAAAACTTCGAAAAAACACAAACAAGCTAAATAATTAAGAGAATAAAAACTTTGAAAAAAAACCAAATAAGCTAAACAACTAACCTATATTTATTTTATTCAATTAATTTTGACATTGACTTATACATTTAAGAAACCCAATAATTATAAAAATGGATAAATTGATTAAGAGCCATAAACACATTGATTTGCATTCATTTATCTATTTTGGAAACTTATCAATTGTAAAGATGGATAAATTAGATGAAAATCGAGTTATTATTTCACTATCATCAAGAGCAACTCACATACATAAAGTGTATGTACCTTTGATGCATAGTTTTTTAGAATTAAATAGTTATGTATAAGTATCTTATTTTCTTGATCTTTGGTGTTTACATATACACATTTTTATTGAATTTTGAGATGTTTTTTCATTCTATATCAATGCAAATACAATGTTATAGAAAAAAAAACTTTGTTTCATAACCTTGTGTTATGGTTATAAGGGACCTCTTGGGATCTGGGGTATGCAAACTACATATAATCCAAAATAAAATCAAAACCAACCAATACATCTCACCAAGCTATACTTGTTCCAAATTATACATCTCACCAAATTACACATAATGAAAGCTTAGGCTTGTGTTTGTAACCCTTTAAGGATCTCTAGAACGTTTTACCTTCTAAGTCTTTATTGAGTTTAGGGTTACTCTAAAAGTGTCAAGACACTACATAGTTAAGGAGCCACCACATAAGACCGACAAGGGAGGTTTTCAGACAAGGCTAACCACAAATCAATAGGTACTTTAATTTCATTTATCATTCATGCCTTTCATATGTCAACGTGGATATTAGGTAAGATGTTTATGCCAAAAAATAAATTAATAGGTACTTTAATTTCATTTATCATTCAAGCCTTTCATATGTCAAAGTGGATATTAGGTAAGATGTCTATACCAAAAAAAATTAATGGTTTGCTCTAAACTTTTGTGGATGGTCAAAGTAACCTAAAGATCCAACAAACTAATTTTTTTCCCTATAGCATTGATTTTATAGCAATAGCTACTAGCAAATGCAGTGACATTGCGGTGGCTCTTGTTTTTGTATACGATGGTCTCCCAATTCGACTCTGTAATTTTTTTTTGAATAATTTCCCTATTAAGGTTTTCATGGTCAATGATTGGATACTATATCAAGACTACGCACCTGGGTTATGATTTAATTCATGCAAATTACTGTAGGGATCTCTAAGGGACCACAACTTTTTAGTAATTTCGAGGAAGGACGTCAACGTCGTGATCTCTACCTTGGGCGACTCAAAAGTTACAGAGAAGTTCAAAATTGTGGAGGCCATTAAGGAAGTGGGAACATTTAATGTCAGTGTAATGATAGTTTAGATAAATAAGAACATTGTTTCCCTTCAATGCTACTGATACTGAATTAATGCTTCTCTGTAAGTTACAACATATTTGAAAGAATGTATTTATTTTTGGTACGGAATAAAGACTTCAGAAAATTAGAAGCTTATGAGTTTCCAACGTCATAAATGAGAACATAATTCGTTTTCTATCGGATCAAGGGTTTTGTTTTTTACAAGTCCTGCCGGCTTTGGTTCTTCTGTTGATCAATGATCAACAATGGCTTCGTCAATTATGGTAACAATATGGGTTATCTTCATTTGTTATCAGATGGGGACTTAACATCATTCTAAAAAATAGTTTTATATATTTCAAGATAATCTTAAAAATAATAGTTTTATATATGGGGACTTAAAGTCTTATTGAATTAACCAAACATACATCGATTATCTTAAAAATAGTTTTATATATTTCAAGATAATAATAGATAAATATATATAAGAATATTTGTAAACCATGATATATCTAACTATCATTTTAATTGGGATTAGCATACTTCGTTCTAAAGTGGCACAAAACTTAAGCCTTTTTTTTGGGCATAAAAGCAATTACAAACCTAGAGGGCTAGCTAGTAAGAAGTAATGTCAGATTAAAGCACTGAAATTTAACATTGAAATTGGATTAGCATACTTTGTTCTACATTGGCACAAAAATTAAACCGTTTGTATGAACATAGAATGAATTATAAGATTAGCAAATCGTTGCTTCTAGATGTGCGGGGTTTTGTTTCATACATTAATATAGGTATTATTATATGTATTTGATGCGCTATTTGTGAAATCCGTTTATAATTTTCAGGCTTCTTTCTTTACAGTTCATATATATTTTGTTTATATACACCAGGAATGATTGGTAGTCTACTTTTTACCAATTTTGGTTCCAGATATGTTTAGTTATGTGGCCAATGTTCAATTCCATTGGTTATACATAACAATTCTCTTTACATTAGCTTCCTCTAGTATATGTTTTTTGCTTCTCCTTTTTGTCTTCCCTCTAAAATTTCGATCATATTTAAATGATTTCTTTAGTATCCACTTCAAATTAGTAGCTTTCTAAGTTGAGTTCATAGTTCCGTGGGAGGACTTTTTGTTTTCTTATTGCCATGACATATTCTAATTTTCATTTATTACTTGCAGTCAATGCCTGGGAGAACGGTGATGAAGTTGTTCTTTACACTTGTCGATTTTCAGACATTGATATTGAGATGGCTTCATGACCTGTCAGAAAAAAGTTGGGCAACTATCGAAATGCACTGTGTGTGGTTTAACCCCACTACTCTATCTCTCTGAATTAAGAGATGCAAATGGCGGATTCGATGGACATTGTTCAATGTGAATCTTATGTGTTGTCCTTTGAAGATAGATCACTTTGAAACTTATACGATTAAGTCTTTGCAATGTATAAAAACAAAAATGGATAACAATGGCATGTTGTTTTCATTTGTGCACATCATTTATGAAATGGGTTTCAACCTGAACTCTGGAGAAACTTCAGTGGAAAATGTCAGAATCTCCTGTGGATTTTCCTCTTATCAACAAAAAGTACATTGGAAGGTGAGGAAGCAGCCTGTCATAATGTAACTATAGAAAGTCATAATATTAAATTTCACATATAGGATCCTTCATTTGCATGAGTATCGGTCCTCTAGGTCCTCACAACCCACAAGAACTATCCCAATCCCCATCCCCATGCGAATTCCAGGAGCTCTTCATTAGACAAAACTTCCATGCTTCCCAAAAAAATGTACATGATAGATGATGGCTTTCTAATATCCAACCATTTGAGATAACTACTTTCTTCCTTCCACATACTCAATTCATCTGTTGATCCATCCTTATCATTACAATGGAATGACTGAGAGAGCAATTATGGACCAATGGAATAGACAAGGAAGTTAACTGAGAGGGCCTCCCAGATTGGGCCTTCAAGCTCATCGAAGGTGTTCATTATTAACGTCGTTGTCGGTAACGTGCCTTGGGTTTATGCTTGAAGAGTTTGTCACCAAGAAGAAACTGGGCAGGTCACGCAGTCGTAGCTGTGGCATTCTGGGGATGCAACTTATTCTCACTTCATGCAGATACTCACTGGTGAGTTAGCTCTCATCTATCAAACATAAAAAGTTATCCTATCACATCATAATTACGCTGAAGGTGTTTTCCCTATGGAGACGTAGTCTCAAAAGATTCCTCGTCTCCCTGGCCATTAACATTCTGACATGTGTCTCCTGGTGATTGGCGAGTTTAGGTAATGCTCAGGCTTTATTTTGTCTGTTTGTATTTTGTCTGTGGTGACGTTCTGAAAACGCTCAGGCTTTATTCTGTCTGTTCGTATTATTTCCGCGTAACTTCTTCCTCCGCCAAGTGGATCCTTATTTTAAACTCGATCTGCGTTCTTTTTTATTGGTCTACCTCTAAATTTGGCGGAGATTTTGGCCAATGCAGGAAGAAGAAAAATAACCGGAGAGAAAATGCAGGCTATTGCAGGAAGCACCCATGGTTAAAATTTTTGGTCACTTATCTATCAATATTTTCTTTTACAGAGTAACTATTTAAGAGTATTTTGGTAGCTACAACATGCACATGGAGAGGGTAAAATAGTAAGATTGAAGAAGAGGATCAATTTATTGAACATAATAAAAATTAAAACAAAGACAATAAAAATTAAAACAAAATTATATCAATTTCAGATGTAAAAAAACATAAATTATTGTTAATTTATTATTTAATATTCATTATTTATTCAAATGTATTTACGGAAAGTGGATGAAAAAAAATCAAAGCTTTAATTTCCGCATTCCGCAATATGGAAAGCAGGAATCGGTAAATAAGATAAAAATATATATATGAGACAGACTTTTCCGATTTCTCCATTCCGCACTGTGAAAATTGGAACTTTGATTTTTTTTTTTCATCAACTTTCCATAAACACATTTTTGAATAAACATTTTAATTAAAAAATTTATTTTAAAATGTATTTTAGTTCAAATGTTATCTCCGTAAAATGGAAATCGGGAATTAAGATAAAAAAAAATAGGAAACAAACACTTTTCCAATTTGGAACTTTGATTTGTTTTTTCATCCACTTTTTGTAAATACATTTGAATAAACATTTTAATTAGGAAATTTATTTAAAAATGTATTTTAGTTCAAATGTATTTACGGAAAGTGGATAAAAAAAAACAAAGTTCCGATTTCCGCATTGCGCAATACGGAAAGCGGAAATAATTGGGAAATAAGATTGAAAAAAATATGAGATAAAGACTTTTCCGATTTCCGCATTGTCGGAAATTGGAACTTCGAATTTATTTTGCATCCGCTTTCCGTAAATACATTTTACGGAAAGTGGATAAAAAAAAATAAAGTTCCGACTTCCGCATTCCGCAATGCGGGAAATTAGATAAAACAAATATGAGATAAAGACTTTTTCGATTTCCGCATTGCCGGAAACCGAAACTTTGATTTTTTTTTCATCCGCTTTCCTTAAATTTATTGTTCTCGTTGATTTTTAAAATGTATTTGAATGTGATTAAATGAAAAAAAAAACAACGAAATAAAAATAAATGTTTATTCAAATGTATTTACGGAAAGCGGATGAATTTTTTTTTTAAAGTCCAATTTAAAACTTTGGCCGCAAATTTGAAATCTTTTAGGTAGAAAACCAAGAAATTTGAGGTTCCTACGGCATCAATTTGGATTAGGATTGAATGCACTGTTTTGGTTGTAGATTTGAAGCGTTTTTGGTAAAGATTTTTTCTTGGTATCTACATATATACTTGAATATATTATTTTCTTAATCAGATGGGTATGAGAAAGAAAATGGGCTAGATGACGGATACAACCCTTCCAAACTGTGTAAAATTGAGGTATTTTTTGGGTTTTAATCAGTTGATAATAATAGCCACGGATAAATCCATGGAATGATGGATGGACATAAGTTCTTGCCATACCTTATGCGCATGGAGAGCCCTATTGGTCTGTGACTCGGGTGTAGTTAATTCCAACAAGCCCTCTATAGTACCTATCATGCAACTCAATGTTGTTTTGTAATGAGGTTTTCGTTTTTTTAAAGAAGTAGGTGTAGAGCCTTCTGCATTAAATCTAGTGGGTTGTAGAGTCTTCCACATTAAAATGAGTAGGTGTAGAGTCTTTAGTCCTCTTTTGTATTGAATCTAGCATGTATTCATTCATTTTTTCAGAGAGTAATATGGGACTAATTTTTTTTCCTCTAACAATCAAAACAATCAAGTAAAAAGGAAGTCATACAACTATCTGTTTCATTATGAAAATAATGAGACGCGAGTATCCATTTCAGGTGCAATAATGTTTATTGCTTTCAGTATTTTTATAAATTAATTATCAAAATGTATGTTTCTTGCGTTCACTATTTAACTACAAATCAAGGTTCAATAGCTTCTCTCTCTATACTTTTTTTATAAATGGATCAGCAGAAGTGACATGAGTGGTACCTAATAGCCAATCTTATAAATTATGAAATATTAGTTAAAATATAAGACGTACCAAGATATTGTATTTTCCTTTCAACATTATCTTTAATTTGGACAGTTAAATACATTATTTGTATTTGCATTTGAAATTTTGAACGTGGACATTTGACACATTTATTTATTAACTGAGCATTGTATCTGTCATGATCTTCAATATTGAAAACAAATGTTCTCACCTCTGAAGAGGAGCGCAACCAGGTTCAAGGATGGAGAATGTTTTGCAATGGATCAACAA
>LPNX010906694.1:269104-290597 GCA_001517045.1 Pseudotsuga menziesii | reverse complement strand
TAGGTTTTTGGATGTGTAGGGTTTCCATTGTTTCTCAATAATATATAGGTCTTCGAGCCTCATTGTAACACAGAGTTCAGAGGCATGTAGCTGCCACATCTCTTCTCAGGGATGAGCTACCAACACTCTAGCTAGTTTATTTCCATTATGTATGTGAACAAGTTTCAGTTATTGATTAATGAAATGAAGTGTTATTTTCGCTGCATATTTGTTGCTATGGTTATTTGTGTATTTTGTTGTGTTCTTACATAAATCCGGATCACAGTATGACTGGTCGTATCGCCAAGGGTAGATCCCAACATGGTTGGTGGCATAACTGAGGGAAGATCCTAGTGAAGTTACTTGTATCTTCGAGGCTGGATCCTAGTATAAATGGTTCTATCACAAAAGGAAGATCCCAACGAGGTCATCATAGGGCTGAGAGCCATTCCTTGAGGATGAGGCACCTGGTTAATTACCAGGAAATTAAAGTCCTAGAGTGGATCTAGGCCTACATCCAACATGAAAAAGGGTTGGCTTTGTAGAAATTTAACGATGTATATATTCAAGAGATGTCACAATTCAATGGCTTGAGAACCAAGTTGTAGCAACAATGATGATATCCAGTGATGAGATCTAGTGATGATGTCTAGAGTTGATATCTAGTAATTATGTCTAGTGACGATATGCAATGATGATGTCCAGAGTTTATATCCAACGATGATGTCCATTGTGGAGTGACAAGAATCAATGATGATGTCTAGGGATGATGACCGTGATGGAAGAATACCTTCCTTGTTAAGAGGGAATGCTGAAGAATGTAACTTTAGAATATATTCTTATTGTACTTTTGTTGTATTATTGTTGTGCCTCCTTTGGGAGATGTTATTGATGTACTTGGTCATGTAAATATACTTAAAGGAATCAATGTAACCCTTCCATTGTAAGTCAGGTCAATAGTACCCACAAGAATATTATATAAAAGTTATTTTGAGTCTCCCTAGGTAAGTCGTCCCTGTTTAGAGCAACATGTCGGCCCCATTAGGTTATTTGGTCACTCAATTGATGAGTATAAATAGAGAAGGCGCCCCTCTCATTTGTGCACATCTCACACTCAAGAAAGTGCGCATGAGAGAAAAGAATAGGCTCGCTGGAGAAGAGAAGAAGTTGCTATTGTTTTTGGGATTTATCTTATCTTGGTTGGCATTACACTTGGTGACGAAATCTATACTAAAGAAGTTGTTGGGTTTTCTCCCTTGTGGTTTCCTAGGATAAATCTCTGTGTTATTTTGTGTTGTTGTGCTTGTCTTTCTTTTAGTAATCCTAATGTTATGGTTATGATGAAATAATGCTAAATGTTTAAATATCTTGTATAGCCATTAAAATTATAACACAAAGTGAAAGTTCTTAATTTCATTTGATATTTTATTCTCTTACATTGATATTAATATCATAAATGATTTAATATTATACTTTGTGGAGAATTTTAACTTTTTCCATAGAGCGGGCAATTTTAACTTATGATTGTTATCTTTGCGATGTCCATAATATATCAATGAAATATTATATATATATATAACCGAAAAACAAGTCATAATCCTTTTTATTTTCATAAACTGGACCACATTGTTCACTTGGACTCAAGCCCTTACATCTTAACGTAGCTTTCAAAGTAAGCTTTGATATTAGATATCTGGACAACTAAACGCTCCCACATCATACAAAGTAATAACTTGCTATACATAAAGCTCCCTTTTCATACGAAAATAGTCTAAGTATCATGCAACCAAGCTCTTAAGTATATCTATACTCAGACATTACATTACATCTAAAAAATTAGTACTTAAAAGGAAAACCCAAAACCATAATCCAAGTCATCCAGGGCACAGTCCTGGGTCTAATTCCAATAGATTGTCATTGGGATTCTCCCAAACTTGCCAAGTTCCTTCATCCAACTAGAAGCCCCTTTTGGAAAGAGAGTCTACCAATTAATTTCTCTCCTTGTAGATGTGTTTGAAGGAGGAGTCCTGAAATACACCAACTAGCCTAAGAATTTCCTCATATAGAGGCTTAAGGAAGATGTTTTTGGGGGATTTCCTCAAAATCATCCAATCAATAACCAATTGAGAATCCCCAAAGATCTGGGCATGTTGAATTCCTTTGGATATATCTAACAATATAACAAGTTTCAAAGCCATCAATTCATCCCTATTGTTAGTTTCCTTGCCAATGCTTACTGAGAACTTGAATCAGTGAGAATCTGACAAGAAAAGAAGTCCTCCACCCCCCCCACACCAGGCCTACCCCGTGCTACACCATCAAAATAGCACTGAGGTTTAGACTTATCAATAAGCTCATCTACTGGCCTCCTTTCAGTCTTCTTGTCATCTATTTGGGGAAAGTTATGAAGAGTAACCAAACTTTTGGCAACAAAGACATGAGGAGGAATAAAAAGCGTCTAAAAATCACTTTGTTTCGGGCTAACCATGCCCCCCAAATCATAAGAGTTGGGAGAGATTTGAAAGTTGTGAAAGAGGAGTTTTGTAACCAGTTTTGTAGAGCTACATGTAGCTATCCTCCTTGCCAAATAAATCTGATACCTGTAATCTGTGCAACTCGAGTCACATCATGGAAATGTATGGACACAAAATTAAAATATGTGCATTGTTTTCCCTAGCTTCTTTACATAGGGGGGAAAGACTAGGGCCACAACCAAACCTGCGAGTCGATTGATCCCATACAGAGACTTTGTCTACAAGTGCAAACCAAATAAACAATTTATTCTTTAAAGGACAGTGTAATTTCCAAATCGCTTGAGTCTACCAAGATGGTTGTGGAAGGTTCTGCTTCTCTCGAATGACCTTATATCCCAAATTGGGATGATAAGACCCGCCAACACTATTCCTATACCAAAGTAAAATATTCCTTATCAACCAAAGAGAGGTGGCTATTGTGGAGAGCTCTAGTGTATCCTTCCCATAAAATCCTCTCCTCTGCTTCAAACCCCATAAATTGTGTAGACAACCATATTGATATACTCTTATCGTTTGGTTCCTTCAATCTTTGTAATTAGTCATTATATTGAAAAAATACATATGAATATGGTGTAAAGTTCATGATAAAGTGCTTGAATTCAACACTTAAACCTTACCTATTTAGAAAAGGGTCAGCCTAAATCCATTTTCTCCACCTTTATTATAAGTAAGTGATAACCTCTTTGTCACTCTAGGAATAACTTGAATAACTTAGTTGCTAAAGGGATATCCTTCTCTTTACATTGCTCAAGGGATAAGCCATATGGTTCCACATCTTAAATTGTTTGTACATGACGTTGGAAGTGGTAAAGGGATATCCTTCTCTTTACATTGCTCAAGGGATAAGCCATATGGTTCCACATTTTAAATTGTTTGTACACGACGTTGGAAGTTGTAAGGTTACATATTAGCTTTAATAGTTTTAAAAAGGAGAAACTTCAATTTTAATAAATAAAAAGTAACATTTAATATATTAGAAGTTTTGACAGTAGTTAAATTAAAGGAGAGTGGCGCTCATCGTACAATATTTTAATACAATACTTAGCATACGTCTATAGTTCTTCGTAAGATCTTCAATCTATCTAGCTAACATTCTAACAACTCTTTTGAACTCTGCCAAATCACAAAGGTCACAACTAGAAGGTTTTGCCATACTAAATACTTCTTGGTGCCAAAGAACAAACTTGCACTTTCAATTGAAACTCCCACTACCTACAACACTAAACAACCATGAAATGATGAAAGTGCCACACCCCTCTACGAATCTCCTACTAAACTTTAACCAAAAACCATCATTAAAATTTCACATCAAATATTAAAACCAAATAATAAAAAAAAATTATAATTATTTACCCTAGTTTCAAAAAAAATTACACTTGTAAATTGAAGTTTATTTTTTAATAATTAAAAAATTAAAATATTTTATGAGGTTAAAAGTTACATTAACTTTTTTCAGCCGAAAAACTACCTTCCTGTTATTTGGAAGGAATCAAGGAGGGCTCACCACATAGAGAAAATCTCAACAAACTTCATCACATTTCGTAATTTGATAGGTCGAGCAAACCATCAACCAAACATCTAAGCCATAATATCTCAACGAAATTGAACCGGAATAGATAGAATGAAATCCATCTAACCCATCAACGGACCACGGTATCATAGACAAAGTCGCATTAACTTACACTTTGCAAGTTACGACCTTAAACAGCAATAAAGCCATCTTTGAGATATATCGAGACAGAGTAGAAACTTATGCTCAACATCGTGGGCCTAAATATAAATATTTTTTCTTTTGGGAAACACCACAACCACCGTTATTCTTGAAGTTATATTTAATGTAGAGGTCCTATACGATTATATACATAAGTAAATGTTAGAAGCAACTCCAATAAAATTGTGGGGAAGGAAGTTACATGCCCTTGTGCTGTTCATCATCATCAAGCTGAAGCGTATTCAGTCGTAATCCGATCTTTTTGGGCATTTCAAGGTATGCTGCTGTAACCCCCTAATAGCTTCTAAATGTGGTGCTTCCTTGGCTTCAAATCTTTTCCAAACTTGGCAAGTTTTGAATTGTTTGCTGAAAAGTTTGGCAACATTTGAGGTTAATTGTGCAAAACTAGGGAAAATTTGAGTTTATTTGGTCAATCGATACTCTACTAAGACTTATCTGAAAAACCCATTGAGCAATTGAACTGCCGGTTGATCATATGCATTCAATTGAGTTTCCAGAGCACTTGGTGAGGAGCCCTAGCTAACCCATGTAGTCATTTTTCACAATCGCCATTTTTCATTGGCAGGAGGCATTGGGGTTTTCATAATGGCCACGGAGTTCACTGCAGAGGAGCTGATAAAATACAGCGGATCTGATTCCAGCAAACCCATTTACGTGGCAATCAAAGGGAGGGTCTTCGATGTCTCCAGTGGCAAGAACTTCTATGGACCAGGGGGATCATATGCCATGTTTGCAGGTAGAGATGCCAGCAGGGCACTGGCCAAAATGTCTAAGAATGAAGCAGACATCTGTGCTTCTCTGGATGGTCTGACAGAGAAGGAGATTGGTGTTCTTGAGGACTGGGAGAAGAAGTTTGAAGCAAAGTATCCTGTTGTTGGGCGAGTTGTTTAGTTAAGCGTGTATAAATACAACTAGTTTAGCTCTGCTGGCTGTGGGAATTACTTTATGATTATGATCAAGCATGACTACATGTTCTACTTGTAT
This sequence comes from Pseudotsuga menziesii, assembly GCA_001517045.1. Lineage (NCBI taxonomy): Eukaryota > Viridiplantae > Streptophyta > Pinopsida > Pinales > Pinaceae > Pseudotsuga > Pseudotsuga menziesii. The sequence continues at coordinate 285,368 of LPNX010906694.1, read as the reverse complement.
TTATTTGCATCTTCTAGTAATGGATGCAGACTTTCATTGTTGAAGACATTACCAAGGACTGTTTTGGATAGTTCGTTTCTTAACATCTGATCACTGTATTCCCTATGCTCAGTTCACAGTTTTTGTTAATCACTAGTATAGATCCATCTTACATTGGCATACGTATTTATAGGGATTTTTGAAAACCTTTTAATGCTTAAAATGTTATGATTAGACTTCATATATTGGATCTTTGTTCTATATTTTTTAATTAGCATTACACAGGGTGATCTTCCCATCTCTGGCTGTAGGTTTATCTTGCTTCTTTTGGTGCAACAAGTCAAATTAAGTTTTGACAGTGACATAGGGTTGGTTCACTAGTGAGATCAGTGTACTGTAGAATCATCCACAAGGTTCTTTTCTTACTGTGGTCAGCCCTTGTCCCTACCTGTTATGTCATGAGTTCTAAAGGGATGAGTCTGGGTACAAATCCCCTACGATTTTGATGAAATGCATATTGGGTGCATTATGGAATCCTGAGGTTGCCGGCGCAGCGCTTCAGTAAGGACATTGGCCATTTTATAAACAACGCTAGAGAGGATGGAGTCTTCCTCATCTGAAGAGTGATCTCTGTGGGGGGCCATTGGGAGAAAGAGCTGTTGGGATAATACTGATCTGTAGTAAAGACCGGAAGAGGGTACCAAAGGAAACCCTAGACTGAAGGGCTAGCTATTAACACACATAACGTCATAGCTATGTGGCCAGAAACCTGATGAGGAGACTGGTTTCTCGTTTTCTCCAAGTTCCTGTCTTTTTCCATTCCCATCTTGACACTAATAAGCACATTACTAATCAGTTTTACGTGCATAACATATGGTGGGAGGAAGGGTGGGTTCACGATTCTCATCTCCTGAAACCCTCTAGCCTCATTTCTTGTAACATTTATGTTTTCTCTCACACAGCACATTCACTATTTCTAACAAACGAGCTATAGAATGATACTAAATGGAAGAGCTCCAACATATAAAAGACTAGTTGCAGGGTAACTCAGAGTAATGTTGATCGGAGGTAATTCAATATTGAGATTACCAAAAATATATTTCTTTATCAAATAGTCATATCAGTTTCGCTTCTGTGACTTAATGAATACAAAGTGTATGTCATCCCATGCTCATGTGGGCATGGCTTGAGCTTGGGCAGACTTACATCCTCTAGATAGACACCATTGCCACCCTTTTTAAGATGTTTCATCCTCAAAGCATAAGATCAGACCATGTAATAGGGATTTCTTAAGTTGGAATATTCAGTTATCAAGTTAGGTACACACTAATACCCCTCAGATTTCGTATCTTCACTGAAGACATCTTAGCTGTGCTTTAAAGTTTATAGTGCAGCCCCTCGAGGCGTGTTTCATGAAGCTTTCAACAAAAAAAGCAGCAAAAGAAGAAATAAGGCTTGACTAAATTTCATTGGTTTTAGACATTCTTTGAAGAACCTTAAATCCCAATGCACTTGGAAAAACTGTTAGGATATAGTAATATACTGAAACTTGGTTTGACAGAATTCTTCCTTTCACTTTATTATGGATCGGTGCCTAGTCACCCGAAGCATACTAAATCAAAATTGAAGGGTACTTTTTTATTTTGTAAATCAGTCATTGGGCTTCTCTGTTGTGGATGGTGATCCCATATTAGTTGGACTTTTGAAACGTTTGCTTTGGATGCCATTTTTCTTTTTCTTGGTGATCCATCATTTGATATCGTAATTAATGTAATCTCTTCTAGCTTCAGAACACCTGAATTAGGGGTTTTAATACTTGAAGTTTCTCTATGTGTGTGTTTGGAATATGGATGCTGACATTCAATATTGTTGTGGGTTATTGCTGCTTGCCTTGTGCTTTCAGTACAGTGTGCAGGTAACTACATCTCTTTGAGTTGACATTGATCTCTGTCCTATCATAATTATACATGACTATCACACCTGGAAACTCAAGATACAATAGCTTCTGCAATCTAAAGGTCTGTGGCCAATGTTGGTTGAAGCTCCACGGGTATTTGCCAAGGCAATTGAAAATTTTGCTTATAGAAACAAACTTGATCAAGCCATGGGTTTGATTGGATTGAATGATTTATACAACCTACTGTTTAATATTGAGCTGGGACACATTGCATTCACTATTTGGTGAAGTCAATGAATTTTGAGTTTTGCAGTTGGAAGCTGAAATATCATCTCTCGCACATGCCAAAATCAAGTTGTTGTCACAATTGTTTTTTCAGGTATCTTTTTCCACCTTTTATTCCACTATGGGTGCACTTGGATTAGATTTTAAAATGCCTTCTTTTGAGATGTTTTGTGAGAATCATACCAGGGAACAATTTAAGCTTGTGCAATTATATGGTTTTTTGGATCTAAGAATCAAGATCCTGTGGCTCAAACTTCCAAAGGTAAGCACAATCAAACTTCAAAATCTAATCAAGTATACCACCAAGCCTTAATAGAAATCAAAGTCATTTGCACCTCCATCTTCCAGGTTTGGTGAGTCTTCCTCCAAGACAAAGAAGTCGTCAAGTGTAACTTGCAATTTTTGTGGCATATTTGGGCACAAAGAATTCAAATGTTGGAAGAAACTACAAGGCATTGAATGAAGCAATGCAGTAGCACGAAATTTGAATGGCTAAACCTTCTTCAACTAGTAGAGGGAAAGCAATTTCTGTGCATGCTTTATATGCATCTTCAGATAGCTGGATACTTGATTTTGGCATTGTTACAACATACAACTCATTCTCATGATTTGCTTCCTTCCAAATTTGATAGCAGCGTTTCACAGAGTATAGTTGGACAATGGAGACTCTACATGGCTTGATGTTTTAGGATCATGCACTATGCAGTTAGTTGATGGCTGCATCAATGATTTCTTCTTGTTCCTGAAATTTCTACCAATCTAATCTCTACTTATCAGATTTGTCACTCTGGTGATGGGAAGACATTGGAATTTCCCCTCATGATGTGGTCAATAGAGAACTACAGAATCCAAAATTGTTCTTGCTTTTGAAAGAGTTTATCATAGTTCTCGATTGTAAAGTTCATTGGTTTTTAACTTTTTATCCTTCTTCAGGTTCCTCCTTCATTGCATATATTGATTCATTAAGCAGACTTTGGCATGGAGATTTAGATATCTGAATGATAGGCATTTGTAGTAGTGGAGCACACAGAATTTGGTGCTCGGTCTTCCTAACGTCTCTTGCACCTATGGAGTTTGTCGAGGTTGTGTTCTTGGCAAACAGCATTAGGATTCTTTTCCTAAAGGTAAGGCCTTGCGTGCTACCAAACCTCTTGAGCTAGTACATAGTGATCTCATGTAATTTCTGACTTGTTCATTTTCAAGGGCTAAGTATGCATTCACATGTACTGATGACTTCTCACATCACTCTTGGGTGTATCTTCTTAAGTACAAGAGTGAGGTCTTTGTTGTTATTAAGACCTTTAAGGCTTTTGTTGTGAAGTACTTGGCAAACAGCATTAGGATTCTTTTCCTAAAGTTAAGGCCTTGCGTGCTACCAAACCTCTTGAGCTAGTACATAGTGATCTCATGTAATTTCTGACTTGTTCATTTTCAAGGGCTAAGTATGCATTCACATGTACTGATGACTTCTCACATCACTCTTGGGTGCATCTTCTTAAGTACAAGAATGAGGTCTTTGTTGTTATTAAGACCTTTAAGGCTTTTGTTGCGAAGTAGTTGTCTTTTCTTATCAAGAAAATACACATAGATAATGTGGGGGAGTATGTTAATCAAGCATATAAAGACTTTTGGCAATTGTAGAGAACATGACATTTAACATTAACACTCTGTTCCCTACACTCAGCAAAATGGCATTGCTAAAAGCAAGAAGTAGAACCGAACACTGAAAGAGACAGCCAATTGTGTGGTTCAGTCCAAGTTCATGTCACCTTATTTATGGGCTGAGGCAGTTAATTGTCCAAATTACATTTAGAATCATGTACCTCATAGGGCAGTGCTGAATATGACTCCGAAGGAAGCTTGGACACATGTTTAGCCTGATGTTTCTTCTCTTAGAGCATTTTGTAGTCAAGCGTTGGCCTTAATTCCAGATGGAAAGTGTAAAGCTATGGAGAAGAAGAGCCAACTGCTGATTTTTTTAGGTCCCTATGAGGATATGAAGGTATACAGGTTATTTGATCATATTTCTAAAGATGTCTTGTTTCGAAGCGATGTCCACTTTGGTGAACTCTTTGAACCAACAAGTTCCCCTTCTCCCACACATTATCTTGCAGCAGATGGTGCAAATCATGTGGAAACTTCTATTTTTGCAGAACAAGAAGGTGCTGAAATATCTCTAGAACATGGAACTGCTGAAAATTCTATTGCTGCAGATTGCACTGTGGATCATACTATTCGAATTGAAAATCAGTGACCGAAAAATCTGCTCCAAGCTGAAAATTGGCCATAAGGAAATTTGCCATCAACACCAAATGGCAATCTGTAGCTTGAACTGGAACAACTTGATCAAGGACAGAATTTGAGGAGGAGCCTTCATGAGCAAAAGAGGCTTGATGGGTATGGTTATGAGCCAATTGATTTCAATTATTTTGCCATTGACCTTCATCATATGTGTTCACAGCTCACTGGTGTCTTTCTTTTGAGTTACATCATTTCAGCTGATCCACAACTTTTTGATGTTGTTGGTATACCAGAATGGGATGCTACCATAACAGAGAACTATTCTTCCTTGCTGAAGAACCACACATTGGATCTCATTCCTCTTCCTAACGGGCAAAAGTTAATTAGCGGTAAAATGGGCCTACATAATTAAACATGCAGCAAATGGCTTTGTTGACAGACACACAACAAATTTTGTGGCCAACAGATTTTTACAGGTTAGACCTTTGCCCCTGTTGACAATATGGATTCCATATGCCTGGTGCTTTCTTTAGCTGCCTCCCAAGGATGGTCAATCTACCAAACAGATGTTAAGAGCTCTTTTCAACTTGGTGATTTACACGAAGAAATCTATATGGAGTAGGCCCTTGGTTTTGTATAGGATTCTTCACTCGTTTGTAGGCTCAAACATACTCACTGAGCTTGTTATGAAAAGATGGACACTTTTCTGATTGCTTTAGGTTTCCATCATTGTCATTTTGACCCAACAATATACTATATACACTAAGAAGCAAGGCATTGATATCTTAATTATGGTTTTGTATGTAGATTATTTGCTTCTCAAGAGCAGTTCTTCATCCATGATTGAGAGTATCAACAAGCATTGATGGAGCAGTTTGATATGACAGACCTTGGTCCTCTATTTGTTTTTGATCTACATATCCTTCAATCTTTGTAAGGGATTTCCATTTTTCAGCAGAAGGATGTCTTGATTTACTTTAGCGTTTTGGCATGGCTGACTGCAAGTTTGTTCCCACTCCATTTCAGTTAGGCGTAACATTTTTTGCTAGTTGCTCTTCACCACGTGTTAAACCTTTGTTGTTTAGGCAACTAGTACAACTTGAGTGGGCCTAATGGTTAAGAACATGTGTTTCCTTCTACGAGGTCACATGTTCAAATTTGAAGGGGGTAAGGTACTCCGTAGACTTTAGTAGTCAAATCGTTGTGCTGAGGGTGTTCTTTGTCTCACAAACAAGGGGTAATCATACACCGATTTGGTGTTTAGTTAGGCTGTGACCTTAAAAATAGATTATTATTATTATTATTATTATTTGACTCAGATATGCCCTGACATTTCCTTCACAGTTGAGCTTGTCTTTCGAATCTCTCAAGATTTTGTGAGTCATTGGAAGGCAACAAAGTGTATTTTGAGGTACATTAAGGCTTCTACCAACTTTGGCATTTAGTACAACTCTGGTGCTTCTTAGCTTGAGGGTTTCAATGACTTAGATTGGGTTGGCTCATTTGATGGCTAGAAGTTTACAACCAGTTTTGTTTATTGCCTTGGCTCTGCTCCTGTTGCCTGGTCTTGCAAGAAGCAATCAATGATGGCATTATCTTTTGTAGAAGTTGAGTATCATGTTGATGTTCTTGCTAGTTAGGAGATTCTTTGGCTTTGATAGTTGATGACAATATTTGGCCTTTTCAGATCATTTTACTACTCTTTGGTGTGAAAATCAAAGTGCTATACACATTTTCAGCAATTTAGTGGGGAATCAATAGATGAAACACATTGAAATCCACATGCACTTCATTTGACAATTCATCTAGGATGCTATTCTCAGCATGTAGTATTTGCCTACTGAAGACCAGATTGCCAACATCTTTACTAAACCTTTGGGGTCACTTCATTTTCTTCACTTGTCATTTGTGTTTGAGGTGAAGCAATCTTTACTAAACCTTTGGGGTTAGTTCATTTTTTTTTTTTGACCATGGGAACAGCAACCTCCCAAGTGTATATCCAACACCCCACAAGCCAGATATACCGGTAACTTGTGACTCAGCAGGGGTAGAGACGTCTCGAAGCCCACCGGGGTGAGCCTCTATCCCAGGGGTCGCCTACCCTTCGTGCCTTGTCACAACAGGCCACTTCTTTTTCTTCACTTGTCACTTGTCATTTGTGTTTGAGGTGAAAGAAGTTATTCCTAGGGAGTCCTCGTGAGTCTTCCTTCCTTCACATGTTTTTAATGTTGTTTTCTTTCTTTTGGGCAAGATTTAAAAAAAAAAATTATTCTCACAAGTTTTTCTTATTTTCTTTGCTTATGAGAATTTGTACTGGGGTAGGGCCCATTGCCAAATACCCATTTTTGTCATTTTTTGGTTTTCTCAAGCGAGTAATTATTTGCCCAAACGGTTGCCATACTAGCCGACTATCCTTGTTAAATACCTTAATAGATCTTAAATACCGTAATAGATCTTATAGATGCAACTTTTGCTCTCTCGTGGATGGTTTAATTGGTTTGTAGGGGTTTCTGCTTGATATGTTCTTTTTCCAACATCTTTCATGTTGGAGTAGTTTTGTTCGAAGATTTTCTTCAGTCGTCTCCAAAAGTAATGCTCTGTTAATCTTTATTGCAAGTATCTTTATTCACCCACCATTGTAGCGGATGAATAGTGAGTTTGACATCAAATTTTTGAAACAATATGAATGCATAACAAAAGTTGTTTTCAAATTTTGTACTGGCATTGGCATTGTGATTCTATAGTTTTCATTCTATTATATAATATTTTCTTTAAATTTTGTACTGCCATAGGCATTGTGGTTGTATGGTTTTCATTTTATTATATAATATTTTCTTTATTTCCTAGGAATATATAAATTCCATGCTTTCTTGATATTGTGGTTATATAGATTTCATTTTATTATATAATATTTTCTTTATTTCCTAATAATTTATAAATTCCATGCTTTCTTGATATTATTGTTATATAGTTTTCATTTTATCATATAATATTTTCTTTATTTTATATAAATTTATAAATTCCAAGTTTTTTTTTATGTTTCATTTTATTTTAGGTAAATATTTATCATTTTATTATATAAATTATAATATTTTTTTTATTTCCCAGTAATGCATAAATTCCATGTTTTCATATTGTGTATTTTTTTGGATTTCCAAATTTGTCTAATCTGGTTTTATATTTTTTTCATGCATTTTGAGATTTGTGATATTAACCAAGTTTATAGAGATAATATTTTATTATTATTATTGATTTGTTTAATATATATATATAAAATCATATCCTATAATTTAGTATATTATGATGTCTTAAAGTTAAACTTAACCTTCAAAACAAACTTAATCTCACCCATTTTTTAATTTTTTTTTAAACCTTTAAAATTTAAAACTGCCATCCATCATAAATATTCATTTCATATCTATCTATCTATCTATCTATCTATATTCAGAAGAAAAAAGTTCGACCTTGGTATTCATAGAGAATCAAAAGACATCAAATATACATCCCAACAATGAGGGTTTTGCCAAAACATGACATGGCTGAATACTCGCCATACAAACAACCATACAAACTGATCAAGAGAAAACACAATGCATACAATGACAATGAGATAGCCATCCATCCGCATACGGATAATCTCCCAAAGGGATTCGACAGATAAACCAAGACATCTGCGATTCGAACCTGGACATCAGACATACATATCGAGAGGACAAATATAGCGTCGAGAGCAAATATCAGAGTTGCCCGCTCCTTAAGACAAAATATCCCACCAGGGAAGAGGTGCCAAAAAGGAAGGACTAGGAGCCTAGCTCCGACACAAAGCTCTGAAAGGGTTGAAATACACCTTTCGTGTCTGTAAATCCATAAAAAAATTCATAGAAGGAACCATACCCAGGAGCCAAATCCAGGGCCTCTTTTGATAAGCAATCAACTCGCTGATTATGCTCTCGACAAGTATGCTTGATGGATAGGTTGGAAAAGCATGACATCAAGCGCCTGATATCCATACACTAGTGCCTCAAACAAGGAGAATCCAACGAAGCAAAGTTGTTTGCCCAATTTATTATGACTGCTGAATCACCAAAAATATTCATCGAAGGGATCCCCATGTCTTTTGCCATTGTTAAAAGCGCCCATAGAGCCAGGAGCTCCGCTCTGGTGTTTGTACTATGACCACAACCCATCGCGGAATTAAAAGAGTGAGATTCGTTCCGAGCCATGTAAAAACCAGCCCCACCTTTACTACCTGCAGCAACCCCGTCGAAGAATCCACAAGGGTAAACCAGAGTCGGGCTAGGACCTACAATTCTAAGTTTTGGCTTTTTTGTTGGAACAGGATAAAAATGCATAAAGTAATCCACCTGGTGAATCACACCGAGTACAAAGGCCTTCTTTCCCTCAAATATACTAAGATTGCGCCCTTTGCAGATTTACCAGGGTACAAAAAGAGAGAGGTAGCTGCACTCTAAGTGTAGTGAGTGTTTAGAAAACCATCGGTCCAAAAAAGTTATGAGTGTGCGGTTCAGAGAGGGAGGCTCGACTAGGTATCGATCACAGAGATTGACAAGAGCTGATTTAATAAAGGAGCACCCTATGAAGGTGTGTTGAATTGAATCCTCACCTGGATTGCAGAGCACACAACAACCAGGCCCTATCCAACCCTTTTATGTAAGATTTTCCCAACTTAAAATTCTATTCTCAGCAGCCAACCAAATGAAGCATCAGATCTTCAAGGATATCTTGCAGCGCCATATGCTGACTGTAACCTTATCACAAATCAGACTGAGCTGAGTTCTATCGATCAAATCATACACCAGGGCAGCTAAGACTTTGCCATCTTTTTTACTATGAGAACATAACAATGAGTCAATAGAGTGATTGAGGCAGATTCTGCCATGTTCTAGGCCCTTAGTGTATTCATTCCATGCAACTTTCCAGGAACCACCCAGATCCAAGTCCTCTGCAGATAACCAGTACCCATGTGCCCCCATCAAAGGGTTGCGAGCCTGATGCAGAGTGGATATACCATAGTCCAATAAGTAATCGCGAGGGAGCAAGGATTGTGAATCAGTGCCAACAATCGTGTTAGACCCAATGAGTATATCCTAGCCATTACCCACCTGCCAAGCCAAACACCTACTGAGCTAAGTGAGGGTGTTAAGAAAGCCATTCTAGAAAATAGATGTGCCTCTAGCAGAGAAATGCTTATTCCTGAGCCAAGACACCACATATCTATTCTTTAAGTATTTTGTGATGATCACCTGATGCCATATACCTGCTCCATGAAGAACCAACCACAAACTTTTTAGTCTCATAGATACGTTGAACCATACAAGTTTTTTATACCCCATCTGCCTGATTCAGTATGCTTGGAGAGTATCTGCCAGTCCATAAGGTGGTATTTTTTTTTGTCACCTGAAGAACCCCAAAGGAAGGAGAAGATCAACTTTCTGAGCCTGTCAAGAATATATTTTTGAATAGGAGCCAGAGCCAACCAATATACTGGCTTGCTGGTCAGTACAACTTTGATCAGAACTAGTCTCCCCCCCAGAGAGAGGAGCTTGTGTGCCTAGTGTTGTATTCGCCTTTCAAAGTTCTTAACCAGCCAGAACCAATCCTTCACCTCATAGCCCAAGGGTTTGATAAACTATCCTAGATACTTGAAGCCCCTAGTGGTCTCTTCCTTTTTGTAAGGCAAAGAAAGAGAGATACTGTGTAATGTTCCCACCTCCACATTATTAAAGAGAAACCCAGACTTGTCCAAGTTGATGCACATGCCTGAAGCCATACAGAAAGTATCCAATATAACCTCAAAAACCAACCATTCTTCTAAAGTTCCAATGCCAAAGAGAACAACATCGTCCACAAAAATGAGATGTGTTAGGGTCAGAGAAGATGTGATTTTAATACCTTTGATCAAACCCTTTTTCCTTGCATCTTTTATCAACAAGCTGAGACCCTCGATGACAAGAATGAACAGGAGGGGGGATAACGGGAAACATTTTCTAATACCCCTCGTGGCAGTGGAGAATCTAGAGGGACTACCATTGACCAACACAACAAAGTTAGCAGAGGAAAGGCAACCCATAATCTAGTTGACACCCGCCAAAGGAACCCCAATCTGTAACAAGATAAGTATGAGATAAGCCCAATTAACCCTATCAAAGGCTTTTACCAGGTCCAGCTTAAGGATAAGAGCACTTTTATTTTTTGTCTTGACAATGTGTAAAACCTTTCGAGTGATACCAATGGGCTCAACTATTTGCCTGTTCTTGAGAAACCCGAACTGCTTTGGAGAGATGGACTTATCCAAGTGAGGTTTTAACTTGAGGGCTATGATTTTAGAGATGAGTTTATACATTAGGTTACAGAGGGAAATGGGTCTAAAATATGCAAAGTTATAGGTTTATCTTTTTTTGGAATCAAGGCTAGGAAGGTAGAGTTCTGTTGCGCTTAGGGCAGACCCGGGTTCTATACTTTTGTCTTCGCACCAACAAAAGACCCACAGTGTTGGCCCTTTCGGCAACAACCTGCAAACAGGTTGCAGTCTCACCCGAAACAGCTATGGGGTGCCGCAGAATCAGGTTTCTGCAAGCAGAAGAGGGATATTACTGTACCTTTAGCCTTTAACAAATAATAATAATACAATACAGAGCTTTGACATTCACTTATATAGCTTCGCAGATAGATAAACAAACAGTGTCTTGCTTAACCCTTAACTGAGAATTCACAATGAAGTTAGTAATTAGCAGTGATCTTACTTATCGGTTATCTACTTTATCAATGCATAAAAGAACATAACAGACACAACACAAAAGAACCACAACACAAGATATAACGTGCTTCACCGTTAGTGTAGGGGCTACGTCCACAGAACTGTGTTTTATTCAACTCTTTACAAAAACCACAGTTCTGATTTGTGCACTCAGCTGCAGATTCATTCAATTTCTCAAAACTGCGCACTTAGCTGCAGATCGTCTTAATCACCCAAAAACCCTCTGCGCACACAGCTGCAGAGGTCGTCCACGCACACAGCTGGGATTTAACCTTTCTTACAAAACTAGCCTTAGCTTCGCATCAATTCATCTTACATCAAAAGCCTAACCCGACTCATTTACAAGAGTGCTTATTTATACAGTGCACTTATTACAAAACCATGGGCACCCCGAACCCTAAACCCTGGACTTAAACCATGGGTTAATTACAAAAAGAGGGCTTTGACTCAACCCCGACACCCCTAAGACTATTTTGAGTCGCAACTCCGCTTATAAGCTTCCACAAAAACCGCAGAGTTACCACAATTAGGGACCGTTAAGGTGCACGCCCCAACAGATCCCTAAGACTCACCAGTGTCCTGTCCTGGGACACTCTGCTGCTTTTCTGGTGGTAGAATCTTGTTGGCGAAGACAGTGCACTGCTTGCTGAGGCCATACATGCTGTCGGGCCATACATGCTGTCGTCGGCTGCTTGCTCCTTCTTTATGATCTCCTTTCGCACTTTGTCAGGCGTTGTATCCGTCTGCATCTCTGTATATTTATGATGGTCATGGGAGTCATTGGGCCTTCTAAATCTATCAGCGACTCCATTCCTCGAACTGCCTCCCGTTCATGTCCTATCGAACATTTGACCATCCACAACTTTGGGTCCTTAACAGGCAGTGCCCCTGTGATTGCATGCCAATGTAATTTTGCATAAGACAAACAACATGCCTCCATTTTGCTGAGCCAAGAGGATACGTCTTGGGGTTCCTCCGGGGTATTTCCTGAGGGCTTGTGTCTTTTTTCGTTCCGCTTAGAGCGAACTTCTGCCTTAAATTTCTTTCTGGTTGATCGTGTCTGCATTGGCTGCTTTGGCGCTGGAAACATCTCCTTGCAAGGTGGATTGTTTATAAGGTTCTGCAGACCTCTCTCCCTGAACTCTCGTAACAATTCCTGGACTTTGCGATCATTCGACATGGTGCTAACTGTAAACTCAAAGAAATGTGCAATGCAGGAGTCACAGGCCTGGGTGGCTTCTTATAGAATCCTTCTACAAAATCGGTCATCATGTTGCATTAATGACACAAAATCTGACGGAGCGGCAGTAAATCTTGTCCACACGGCGCTAGATTTTTCCAAGATCTCATCATTACAGGAAGTTAAGGCAGTTCACGTGCAGGGGCCGCCAAGTCTAGTTTGTCCCATCAGTCACATTTTAGGCTGCGACACACCTTTCTTCTTCGACATAACCACTAACTTCAGCTTCGCCACAATGGGTACCTTCGACACAATATTGACCTTCGACCCACCATGATCCAAGCGGCACCCAAACTTCAACCTTCGACTTCGACAGGCTTCATCACTTCGTAGCTTTGAGGACAACTTCATTATAGTCTAGTACCCAATTTCAACTGTTCTTGGTACTTAGACTCTCCTTCTTGCTGTTACTTCTGATTAGGGGGTCCAGGCTTGTCCCTGTACTTCTTTAATCTACTTCCATTCACCATGGAAGGTAAAATTTCTCCATTTAATTTAGCTAACTGGACTGCGCCTCCATCGGTAACTCTCTGCACTATATATGGTCATTTCTAATGTGTCTTGAACTTACCCGGGAATTTCATGAATTTACTGTCATATAAGAGCACAAGATCACCATTCTGGAACTGCTTCTTCTTAATGTGTCTGTCATGCCATGCTTTTTCTCTGGCTTTCTGTACTTGCTGCTGGAACCCTGCAACGAATCTGTCTTCTTCAAGTTCTAGTATCTTTGCCAGCCTTTCTTTCATCATAGTTGGGTCATCCATCTCTATGAAAGCAGATATTCTTAGGCTAGGAACAATGTATTCCATGGGCATGATTGCTTCTTGTCTATAGACCAACCTAAAAGGTGTATGTCCTGTCAACTTCGTGCAGGTGGTTCTATAAGCCCATAGTACTGCTGGAATTCTAAGATCTCAATCATTTCTGTTAACATTGCAAACCTTTGTTAGAGCATGTTCAAGGATCTTGTTAAAGGCTTCGATAGTTCCATTGGCTTGAGGATGATAGGCAGTACTCTTTTGATGATATACTTGAAATTCTTTCGTCAATACTTCAATAGTCTTATTTAGGAAGTGTGATCATTGATCACTCTTAAGAATTATAGGACACCCAAATTTTGACAGGATGTTATCGAAGATGAACTTCGCAGCTGTAGCAGTGCTGCAGTTCTTGACTGGTTGAGCTTCGGCCCAACGAGTAAGGTAGTCAGTTGCTGTAATAATGTATCTTGCTCCAGATTTCTTCGCGGAGGGATTGATTGGTCCAACAAAATCAATAGCTCACTTGTCAAAGGCTTGTAAAGTTACCTGCAGAACTAGATGCATCTCATCCCTCTGGATGGTTTGCCTGTCCTCTGACAGATGTCGCAGCTGTGGCAATACTCTCTTGCATCCTTATGAATTGTGGGCCACCACAATCCAGCTGTCAGAATCTTCTGTGCTGTAGCTTTTCCTGCGTAATGACCTCCTGCTGCTCCACAATGTGCTCCAGCCAAAATTAAAGGCTTCTCATGCTCTAGGACACATCTGCTCAGTGTTTCATCTGGTCCCATTTTATATAGCTGTTCTGCTATTAAGGTAAAGTTGGCTGCTCTAACCACCAACTGCTTCTTCTGCTGTGTTGTCATTTCGGCGGGTGCAAAACCTGTAGACAAGTACTGAACAATATCCTGAAAATAGTCATCAACCATCTGGATGGCAAACGACTGTGCATCAGGAGGCCTTCATCCAAACTAGTGGGCTCTTCTCCTAACTCGAGCCTCGACAAGTGCTCTGGCCCTAAGTTAAGTCTTCCAGGTTTAACTATGATCTCAAAGTCATATTCCTGAAACAGAATCAATCATCTACATATCCTTCCACCTAGCACAGGCTTGTTAACCAAATACTTCAAAGCAGAATGGTCAGTGAACATTTTAAAATGAGATCTTAACAGATAATGTCGAAACTTCTGCAATGCATAAACCATAGCTAGACCTTCTTGTTCTGTCGTAGTATAATTCTTTTCTGCTGTGGACAATTTTCTACTTGCAAAAGCAATAGGGTGATCAATATTACCTTCACCTGACTGAGCCAATACTATACCCAGAGCAATGGAGGATGCATCGACATGCACATGAAACTCCTTATTCCAGTCAGGAAAGACTAAGATAGGGGCAATTACCATCTTTTCCTTCAAAATATCTAAGTTTTCTTGACATTCAGGTGTCCATTCAAACTTAATATCTTTCTTTAACTGCTTTTCCATAGGGGATGTGATCTGTGCATATCCTTTAATGAATTTCCTGTAATATCCAGTATGACCCAGTGTAGTGCGAAATTGCTTAACAGACTTCGGAGGTGGTAAGTTCACAATAATGGCTATCTTCGCAGGATCCATCATCAATCCTTGCTTACATACAATGTGACCTAGCAGAATTCCAAAAGGTGCACAAAAGATACACTTTTTCAAGTTCAAGAAAATCTGATGCTGTCTACACATGTCCAGCATAAGTCTTAAACTAGCTATATGGTCTTTTAGTAACCCAAAGATAGTCCAATCATCAAAATAAACTTCTAAGAATTTATATATAAATTCCTTAAACGCAGAGATGACTACTCTAGAAAACATAGCAGGTGCATTTTTCAATCCAAAGGGCATAATTGTATACTGAAAGGATCCCATTTCTGTAGCGAAGGTTGTCTTATGTCGATCTTCTGGAGCAATTCGGATCTAATGGTAACCTGAAAATCCATCAGTAAAAGAGTACACTTCTTGACCTCCGACATTGTCTAAAACTTCATCTGTAAAGGGAGTAGGGAAATGATCATGTAAACATGCATCATTCAGCTTCCTCAGATCAACACAGATTCTGATTTCCCCCTTAGTCTTCTTTTCTTGCACCACCATAGGACTGACCCATTCGGATTCTTCGACAGGCTCTGATTCCTGCAGCAAGCATCTTATCGAGCTCCATTCTAACTTTTTCTTTATACTTAGGGTTCAACCTATAAGGGCGTTGTTTCACAGGCTTCGCATCAGGTTTCAAAGGGATCTTGATCACTCCTATATCACCAAGGATACATTTCATCTTTGAGAACTTCGTCGGAAATAGGTCTTGATACTCATGGAGAAGTTGGGTTACTTTGCTCACCATTTCTTCATTCCAATAATCTCCAATGATAGCGTACTTAGGTTGTTCTTCTGATCCAATGTTTACTGTCCGCGTCTTCAGGGGCTGAGTCACTTCAGGTGCTTCGATTGCTGGTCCGTGTACTTCGCAGTGTCCTTCTGACTCAGGAATTTCAATGTTTCGCGTGTCATCATCCTCGTTAATTGCGAGGTTATAACATTCTACTACATTAGCTTCTTGTGCCTTCCAATCAGGTTGGTACTTTGCTATTTCTTTATCATCAAACACTTTAGTATGGATCAACTTAACAGTTGCGTCCAAAGCAGGACAAACCTCATTAACGGGAAAATGTCAGCACAAAACTATCAACATGACTATCCCAACTTACATTACCATGGCGAAGCTCGACTTCCGCATTCCAGTTTTTTGCTATAGGTTCCAGGGTATGCACAAACCTATGTACCCACTCTTCACAAGGTACACGCTTCTAGGCTTCATAGCATTGCTCCAAATGTTCATGAGGGCTAGTCTTACCATTAAACCTACTTCGCACCTCCTGAGGTTGATCCATGAATCTTAGGCAAAGGGACTTCTGGCACGCTTCCCAACTATGAATGTACTTTTTATGACCATTCCACCATCTGGCTGTTGTGGCTCTGAATGTTGAATCTAGAGTCTCCATTTTCTGGGGGTCTGGTACTTATTTTGAGAACTATACAATAAAATCTGCTG